>CAUYRT010051622.1:0-31612 GCA_963574885.1 Lepilemur ruficaudatus | reverse complement strand
CTAGCACTCTGGGAGGCCGAGGTGGGTGGATCGCTCAAGGTCAGGAGTTCGAGACCAGCCTGAGCAAGAGTGAGACCCCGTCTCTACTATAAATATAAAGAAATTAATTGGCCAACTAAACATATATGTAAATAAATAAATAAATAAATAAATAAATAAAATAAAAATAAAAAAATAAAAGTTAATTATTAAGTGGAACAAGGCTATAAAAATTATGTTTAACATATTTAGTCTTGTGAAGCTTAGCTTCAGAAAAGTCATTTTAGAGTGAAACGAATGGAAAATGATTGCTTGCTGAAAATGAAGCGGTTATAATGGTTAATAATGGCAAGAACAGAAAAACTTCTATGGCATTTACCATGTGCTATTGGAAATTTTGCCTAAACTAACTCATTTAATTCACTCAAGAATGCTTTTAGGTAGGTATTATTATTACTCCCATTTTCCAGAAGAGGAAACTTAGGCTTAAGACACTCAATAATTTGGCCAAAGTTACACAAGTAGTAAGGGACGGAAATCAGATTTTGAATCTAGGCAGTCCACTCTCAAAGTCACACTCTTGACTACGGCACTCTACTTTTTCTACATACTGAATTGCTATGCTAAAAACACTGGCTTTGCAGCAATACAAACAGCAATTAGCTGCATGACTATGGGCAAATGAGTCAAACTCCTTTAGACTCAGTTTTCTCATATGTAACTGAGGGCATTACACCTGTCTCTCAAATATATAAAACAGCATGACATTAGTGCTTGCTAAGTGTTAAATAAATTATAGCTAAAAATACCTCCTCCCCTGCAAAAAAGAGGTTTTGCTTTGAGGGTGCACACTAGCAAAAAGCAGAGCCATTGGCCATCTGTAACTCACTTAGTTGGCTGTGTGCTGTTCAGGTAGAAATTTAGCATTATTACAGAAAAAGTGAAAAAAAAATGTGGCCAAACAATAGTTTAAGATATAGTCTTCTTATTAAGTCTTATTATGCACAGTAATTATTTTAATACGGCACTCAAACATTTCAGACACTCTTTATCTCCCAGAAAAATCAAGACAAACTGGTAATAAATGTCCTTAGAAAACTGTTTAGCAACAAAAGGGCCTGAGAGCAAAGAATAATATTTTTTAAACTATCAAAGAAGAAAAAAACACTTTTAAGCAAACCGCACATTCTAGTTCTTAAAATGACTCAAAACGTTAAATAAAAGATCACATTAAGAATGTTTCTAAGAACTTATGCTTCTCATCATAATAAGCTTGTCTCAACAATGACAAGCCTGGGACAACATAATATTGGACATGTACTTTAAAGTTAATGGGTTCAAAACCAAGATGGTGGCCATGGATCTGCTTGGGAGATCTAGCAATAGGTCACTCAATATTTTTAAAACTAATGTAGGAAGCAAAATATCATAGCTTAGCAAGTAAAACCTATGTTCTTAACTCAAGCATCACAAGGGCACAAGGGAAGAGCCACTGCTGTTGTTTTTTTTTTTTAGCCACTGCTATCTTAAAACTAATCCAATTTGGTTTATTGTTTGTGATGCTGTTATTTTAGGCAACTGCCAGGAGAGAAATACTCCTGCCAAGGGTAAAATCATGTAGGAAAGTGTGGCAATCTTAAAGGTTATCAAGGGCCCAATCATCTCTACTGTTCTACGATTTCAGAACAGGGTACAAGCCCTATGGGATTAGATCTAGGTGGTAAGTCATGATCAGTATAAAATATTCACTACATTTAAAAAGGCACAGTCTCAAAGAAATTTAAGAAATTTTATACCAACTCTTCCAGAAAATACAAGAGAAGGGAATATTTCCAACTTATCTTATGAGGCCAATGTTATCATGATAACAAAACTATACAAGGACACTACAAGAACAGGAAAATAAAACAACATAGAACATAAACCCACAACAGTACCCCTCAAGAACATAGCAAATGATATAAAATGGATAATATATCATGGCTGAGTAGGGGTTTTCCCAGAATGCAAATATGATGCATTAATGATAATGTGATTCACTACATTAATAACACTAAGGAAGAAAAAACATGTGGCCATCTCAGTAAATGCAGAAAAAGCATTTGACAAAATACATCCATTCAAGATAAAAACTCGTGGAAATTAGAAATAGAAGAAAACGTTCCTTGAAAGGCATTTTTATAAAGGGCATCTACGAAAAACATACTTTATGGTGAAAGACAGCATGCTTGCTCCCTAAGATTAAGAACAAAGCAAGGAACAAGGTTCTCACCTTCAAGACTGAAACACTGAACTGATGGTCCTAGTCAGTCTAATAAAGCAAAAACAAATAAAGAAACAAAACAAAAAAGAAACACATATTAAAAAGGAAGAAGTAAAATTATCTCTCTTCACAGAGAACATGATTACCTATGTAGAAAATCCTAAGAAGTTTTCTGCAGGAAAAAAAACTACTAGAACAAATAACATGAGTTAAGTAAATACACTTGAAGTCAATTACTAAAATCAATTATTCCACGATATAAGAAACAAGAAACTGGAAATTAAAATTAAAAACATTACTATTATAATAGCAACAAAATATAAAATATTTAGAGAGGAATTTAAGAAAATATGTGCAAGATCTGTACACTGAAAACTAATATTATAATATGGTTGAAAAAAGAAAATAAAAAAAGACCTAAATAAGTGGAGATACACCATGTTCCTGGATTGAGACTCAATGATTAAGATGTCAACTCCTAATGCCAGATTGATCTATATATTCAATCCCAGTCGCACTACAAGTTGCTCTTTTGTAGAAACTGAAAAGCTGATTTTAAAATGTGTATGAAAATACAAAAGACCTAGAATGTCAACAGAAGTCTTGAAAAAGAAAAACAAAGCTAGGAGGAATTACACTTTCTGATTTCCAGACTTACACTGTAAGTCTACAATAATCTACAGCTTTGTACTGGTATGAAGGCAGACACTAGATTATGCCTCAACTCTTATCTTATACATATACAAAAATTAATTTGAAATGGTCCACGGACCTAAATGTAAAAGCTAAAACTATAAAACTTCTAAGGAAAAATGAGAGAAAAAAACCTCTGAGGCAAATTTTCTTAGACCTTTTCGTGTACTAACACAAAAAGCAAGAGCCATAAAAGAAAAAAGTAATAAATAAAATGTCATCAAAATTAAAAACATTTGCTCTTTGAAAGATAATATTCAGATAATAAAAATTCAAGCCTCAGGCTAAGAAGTATGTATATCCATCTATTTAAGGACTTATATCCAGAATATACAAAGAGCTCTTATAATAAACAAGGCAAACAACCTGATTAAAAAACAATGAGGCTGGGCGCAGTGGCTCACGCCTGTAATCCTAGCACACTGGGAGGCTGAGGCAGGAGGATCGTTTGAGCCCACAAGTTTGAGATGGCAATGAGCTATGATGACACCACTGCACTCTCCTGGGGCCAGGGGTGCATGACAGACTCTGTCTCAAACCACCCCCACCCCAAAAACAACAACAACAAAAAAACAATGGGCAAGAGATTTGACAGACCTATCACCTAAGAAGATACATGAATAGCAAATGATCACATAAAAAGATGTTGAACATAGTCATCACTAGAGCGAGATACCACTACACATGCACTAGAATGATTAAACATAAAGAGAACCACACACGCCAAGTGCTAAAGAGAATGCAGAGCAATCAGAACTCTCATTCTTTGCTGGTGGGAATGCAAAGTGGTGCAGCCACGTTGAAAAACAGTCTGGCAGCTTCTTAACAAGTTTAACATGTCTTTACCAATAACCCCACAATCCCACTCCTAGGTATTTACCCATGAGAAATGAAAACATATGCCCCACAAAAACTTGTAGGCAAATGTTCATAGCAGCTTAGCTCATAAAAGCCAAACCTTAGAAACAATCCAAATGTCTATCTACTGATTAATGGATAAACTAATTTTATTATATCCATTCAGTGCAATAGTACTCAGCAGTTAAAAATTTGGAACTACAGATGTATGTAACAACACTAATGAATCTCAAAGCATCATGTAAGTGAAGGAAGCCAGACACATGTTTTGTATGATTCCATTCACATGAAATTCTAGAAAAGGGAAAAAAATACTCACAAAATGTAGATGAGTAGCTGTCAGGGACTGGGGGTGAGGGGAATATTTTGACTGCAAACAGGCATGAGAAAACTAGTTAGAATACAGAAAATGTTCTGTATCTTGATTTTGGTAATGGTTATACCACTGTATAAGTTTGGTACAACTCAGAGAACTATATACTATTATGTAAATTTTATCTCAATAAAGGTGATCGAAAACGAAGAAAAAAGCACATTTCCCTTGCATACGTTGAAGTTTATTGTGTGAGGATCTAATGATGATCAAATTTGATGATAGTCAAATTCAGATGAAGTTGACATATCCCGATATTAAAATCTTTCTTATAAGCCAAAAGAATTTGGACAATTGCTTCACAATCGTATAGGTCTCTCAGATATCAGTGAAGACCCTCAGCTGTAGTTTGGTCAGTTCAACCTTCAGTTCCTTATCTAACCAGATTTAGTTAACTACACATTACAGAACAAACTGTATTACAGCACCTGATGCTGAATCCTTTGATTAAAGATCTATCCCTTAGTGAAACCTTAAGAGTTAACAGGATAATTCCTTAAGGGATGAAGGACCATATCCATACTTTACAAAAAGTGGCATTTTTTCTCTTCATAGCCTTCTAGAGGAAGTTACTTAAATTATTGCCTAAAGATGGACATGGACTACAGCTGAACTTCAGGTTTTGCTATTTTATCAAACACAGATACTTTCTGACTTTCTTTCTTTTTTGAGACAGGGTCTCCCAGGTTAGAGTGAAATGGCATCATCATAGCTCACTGCAACCTCAAAACCGGGGGCAAGAGCTATCCTCCTACCTCAGCCTCCCAAGTAGCTGGGATTCCAGGTGCATGCCACCACACCCAGCTAATTTTTTTTTTTTTCTGAAGAGATGGGGTCTCACTCTTGCTTAGGCTGGTCTCAAACTCCTGGCCTCCAGTGATTCTCCTGCCTTGGCCTCCAAAAGGGCTAGGATTACAGGGGTGAACCACCATGCCTGGCCTGACTTTCTTATCATCATGGCAGAGTATCACTTTCTCTTGTCATTTATTCCTCTTGGGTTTTTTAATATAAGACAAATTAAATTATGTTAGGCAAGAAATATTTTACACAACAATTAAAGGAACATTACACCTTAAGTATGGGCTTATTTCCCCAGTCTTAGGAAATAAGAATTAGAGAGAAACAAAAATGGAAATTACTGAATGGGGGAAAAACTCACATCTGTGCCTAACCTTTGTAAGATACTGTCAAGGTTTATGGTAGAATAAAATTTGTTAAAATACAGTTTCTACTTTAGAAACAAGTGGAAGAGAGACTGAATTTTATACTTGACAATCAACCTTCTTAACTTCTACACTAACAATGTACAGTCCTATGTATTGCATTCGAGATGATCAAAGCCCTAGCAGGACAATGAATTTCAATAATTGAAGGGAATTGATTCTCTAACAACAAAAAATATCCTTCAAAATTATTTCACTCCATTTTCTCACTTAGCTGTCACCAAAGTGAGAAAATATGGGCATTTAGATATGGAAGAGGTTGGTTTTTCCTATGGGGAAAAAAGGCAACTTTGTGTGTTATGTTTATAAGAAAATAGTTTTCCAATAAATTGAAGAAGAACATAGAGGACAATGAGATAAAAAGAATTTTTTGATCCATAGAACAATATCTGTTTTTATTCTCCTGTGGCTGCAAAGCAAAAAATAATCCCAAAATGCACTCTACAAAAATAATTATAATGTGAGTTAATAAAGTCCATTCAAAGAAGATTTGGAAAGGTATCTCCTAACAACAAAAACAACAACAACAACAAAAAAACAAAACAAAAACCCTCTAAAGCTTTTCAGTTTGGAGACAGAATTACCTCTCACATGCAGAAACCTGACCATTTTGTTGACAGACAACAGTCTTCAAATTGGAGATCTACATAAAACTGGCAAAATCTATTAGATAGGAACGGATAAAATTGTGTTAAATGAGCAAGATAATTATATCTAGTTGTATTATCGTAAGATAATTCCATAGACTGTGATTTAGGCTCTATCAACATTGTTTTTCTAGAGTAGATATAAATTCTACTTATTATAGCAACTTTATTCATAATTGTCAAAACCAGGAAACAACCAAGATGCCCTCCAGTAGGTGAATGGATAAATAAACCGTGTTACATCTAGACAATGGAACATGGATTTACCACTAAAAGAAAATGAGCTATCAAATCATGGAGAGACACGAAGGAAACTTAAGTCAATATTACTAAGTGAAAGATGCCAAGCTGAAGCTCCATACTGTATGACTCCAACCATATGACTTTCTGGAAAAGGCAAAACTATGAAGACAGTAAAAAGATCAGTGGTTGCCAGAGGTTAGTGGGGAGGCAGGGATTAACAGGCAGAGCACAGAGGACTTTTAGGGCAGTGAACCTATTCTGTGTGATACTATAATGATGGATACATGCCATTATACATTTATCCGAACACCATAGAATATACAACACCAAGAGTCAACCCTAATGTACACTGCGGACTTTGGGTGACAATGTCCTGTTAACGCAGGTTTGACTGTAACAAAGGCAGCACTCTAGTGCTGGATAGTGACAGTGGGGAAGGCTGTGCATGGGAGGGGGGGGAAGGGGTGTATGAGAACTCTACTTTCTACTCACTTGGCTGTGAAACTAAAACTGCTCTAAAAAAATGAAGTTTATTTTTTTAAAAAGTATATTGACACTTTAATTGTTTTTTAATATCTAGTCTGAAGTTCTCTGATTAGGGAGAGGATCAATATATATCCACCTTTGTAAAGAAATGATAATTAAATAGAATATGTAGTGTTTTTAATCCTTCATTTTAAAGATAAGTATAAAAGGTAAGTGATCTGAGTACAGTTGAAACATTTCTAAAACCAGTTCAGAACCTGTCTTTACACAAATTCTTACATTTTGGGAAGGAGAATAGTGGATACAGGTAAGATGCACACCTGTTAAATGTACTTACCATTTAAAAACAGATTAGGATCTGACAACTAGAAAAGATAGAAACTGCTATGGTCTGAATGTTTATGTCCCCCTCAAATTCCTATGTTGAAATCCTCACCTCAAGTGATGATGGTATTAGGAGGTGAGATCTTTGGGAGGTGATTAGGTCCTATGGATGGAGCCCTCATGAATGGGATTTATGCTTTAATAAAAGAGGCCTAAGAGAGACCCCCTTGCCTTTCCACATGTGAAGATACAGCAGGAAGGCTTGGTCTATGAGCCAGAAGGCAGGCTCTGACTAGATAGTGAAGCTACCTTGATCGTGAATTTCCCAGCCTTCAGAACTTTGAGACATATATTTCTGTTGTTTATAAGCTACCCAGTTTATGCTATTTTGTTATAGCAGCCAGACCAAAGGGACTAAGAAAGAAACTATTAGGTCGAAGTCCTTCATCTTATAAACAAGGAAGATGAGGCTCTGGGTCACAAGGCTATGTAATGACAGAAAGACTAGACCCTTGGTATCATGTTGCTTTTCCATTATATTACTACTATTCAAGAAAATGAAATTGTGATAAATTTCTTAAAATTCAGCGATGCTAAATGATTTTTCTTCTTCCATGCATTCATTTTTTCAGAGGACATGAGTCCTATTAGTATATTTCTTTGGCTGATAAGCACTCATCAAGCTGCCCATTTACTCATTTATTCTGCATGCCTGATTTTTTCCCAGAGGTCATTAAAAAAATTATGTTTTAAGCATTCTTAAACAGCCTTCTTACCCTGAAAGTTACTACAGAATACATGTGTTTATTGCCGAAGCAAAGGCTATGCTCACCACCCTACCATTGTTAGTGAGAATTTGGAATCTTGGCTGACCTCTTACAGAGGTAAAATCCACCCTCGGTGGGAGCAGCTGTGACTGTGAAAGAAGCTACAAATAACATGCTGGGAATTCAGCAGGCACTGTTATTATATCCTGTTTATACTGTCATTTTTCCTATCAGTAGGATATTATTTATACAGACCCCACCCATGAACTTCTTGTTTATCTTATTATAGAAATCCTCTGAATCTATAAAAAGAAACTTCTGTATCTGTTTTGGGAACAAGTACATGTGTTATAATTTTGCACCTCATTACACTTTTTTATTTAGCATTTTCTTTTGTTATGCACCACTTGTTCTCATTTTATTTCAAGGTTGACTTATTTCACGTATTAGAGTTGAACTTAACTGACTTTAAAAGAATCTGTTATAGGACAAGATTCTGGAACACCACATCCTAAACTTTATTTTGGGGTACATTTCATCAGGTGAATATTCTTTGAAGATACATTTGACTAATTTGTTTAAAGACAGGAAAATGTGTCTATATACTGATTAGGTATTCTCAGGAGGGAGTCTGAGTAACCAGAAGGCCTCCTTACCCAGGCTCTCTCTAATCTAGGAGGACAAATTAAGTGTGCCAGACTTTGTCAGGTTCTCACTAACTCACTTTTCTCCAGCAAAATCTCTCCTCTGCAATGAGAAGCATTTAGCTTGAGTTTAGCTTGAGGGCTAGACAGGCTGGGTGAAAAATATAATAATACATGAGAAACACAGGAATTCAGTAAGTTGACCAATAGGACAATGAACCAATCTGGTTATCAATCATCCTCATTCCTCTGGCCTTATATAAATAACTGAAGTAGATAAAAGAAAAACGCAAGTTCCTTAAGGGCAAAAAATCATGCAGCATTTCTTGAGCAAATAAATAATTATTTCTGGAGAGAGCCCACCACTGAACAAAGTCACATTGGACAATTTTTCGTATGTATAGCTTCTGTTAGTATCACTAGTACTGCTTTTCACTACACAGCAGCTCTACAAGGAAGCATGGTAAACACGGAATGTTCAGAGACATGTACAATGCTAGACTCTTTGAAGATGTGTAAGAAAAGGTCATTGATTTTGAAAAACATTATTTCAAAATACATAACTGAAATGAGTATTAAACCTTAGGGTGGTGAATTAAGTGTAATTAATTTAAGGAAAAAAGAGGTGTATATGGGCTAAAGTGGTCAAAGTTAGAATGAGGGTGACAACTGAGATAATCTTGCTAAGCAGAAATTGATAAGGCTGAGATGAGGAGGTGAAACGCATCCTAGGCACAACCAACAATGTGGAAGTATCCAAGTGACCAGAATTCTGGAAATGGTAAGTGGTAGAGTTCAGTTGGGAGTATACCGAATAGAAGATGGCGATAAAAAAGGAGGTTGGAGGCAGATTATGAGGAATTACATTTTTTAGACAATGGAAAACGATCAAAGATTTCTGATCAAGGGAACATGAACACAACCCAAGCTTTTGGAGTAGAAATGAAAAGGACAAAGAACAAGTGGGGGTGAGGCTGAAATGGAGAAAGTTTTTAACACTATCAAATCCCATAATTAAGGCAGCAAAAGGAAGGTCCATGTGATACAACAGATAATAAATGTGTAAATATATTTTCAACTCTTGCTTTCAAAAATCAGGAGATGGCATCATGATGACTATTACTGAGTGAGGCAATGTTAAACAATGTAGATCCACTGAAGTTAATGTCAAAGAAAGTTTACCAGTCTCCTAAAATCATACTTCTCAAATAAAATCACCTGGGCTTCTGGTTAAAATATAAATTCTGTTTCAGCAGTTTTAGGGTGGTACTGAGTATTTTTACAAGTCTAAGGAGCTCCCAGGTGATGCCAATATTGCTGTTCTATAGATTGTATTTTGAGTAGCAAGATGTGAAAACATCTTTCAGTTTCCCTTTTCAAAAAGGCAATACTATATTTGATAGTATACCCATTATGGTGTATCTAATGCTTTCATGCCTAAGAAATGCTTTTTAAAGGTACTTTATTTTAATTTGCATCAGTTTTGGATGGATTTCAAAGCCTACTATTTTAAAAATCCAAGATGATTCAAGATTCAGGGTATTCAACATAGATATACTTTCATAAGAAAACAGTCAACTTTGTAATGCTATTCTATACAATTACAATTTTGTTTTTATTTTTGAGGCATTTAAACTAGAAGATACTATTGCTTCTAGTCACAGAGGCTGACATATAAGCACCAAAGAGATAACATTCCATCTTTTCATAGTCCACATCAGTGAGTTTCAATAAAACCTGCTTAACTTGCCCCTTTTTTTTGTTGAGACAGTCTCACTCTGTTGTCCAGGCTAGAGTGCTGTGGCGTCAGCCTAGCTCACAGCAACCTCAAACTCCTGGGCTCAAGCTATCCTCCTGCCTCAGCCTCCCGAGTAGCTGGGATTACAGGCAGGCACCACCATGCCCGGCTAATTTTTTTCTATATGTTTTTAGTTATCCAGCTAATTTCTTTCTGTTTTTAGTAGAGACGGGGTCTCGCTATTGCTCTGACTGGTCTCGAACTCCTGAGCTCAAATGATCCACCCGACTCGGCCTCTCACAGTGTTAGGATTACAGGCGTGAGCCATTGCACCCAGCCTTAACTTGCCCTTAACATTGCCTTAAGCACTATAACTTAATCCTCAAAGATAAAAGATAACAATGTATTTTAAATATCTTATTGAAAAACACCTAAAGACTATAACCATTAAATCCACACACAGTCCTTCAGTATAAGACTTCTACACAGAAGGACATGTCTTTAATTAAAGTCTTTTACCATGAATAGAAGTGTCATTTATAAAAATATATTACGAGTGTAATACATCACACACACACACCATAAAATACTGGCTGACCTTAGATATTTGGGATGAAATTTAAGACTTCTAAAATCTGAAGTTTCATTTTTAACCAAATTAATGATCACTAACAACCTTTTAGGTAAATTACCTTCAATATGTATCTCTGCCTAGAGAACAGAAATAATTTCTTAAAATTGGAAGGTACTATTGAAGATCAGATCCAAGTATTTCATTGTAGAAGTAAGAAAACTGAGGCACAGAGGCTGAAAAGCCCAGGCTCATACAGCTTGCTAGTGGCTGGTGGTGTTACTAAAAGGAGGGGGAAAATTAACTTTTATATGTACTAACTACAAAATGTAGGCGAAAGAGTTTCTGGTTCCTCTAATGACTAAGGCACAGTTTATTTTTTAAGGGTTTTATAAATTATCGAGACCCAAGAAAGAAAGACCACATACTAACAAAGACATGCCACTCTCAAATTTAAGAACTTCATAAAAAAGTGCAATCTGAATAGAGAATGACACACATACACCAGATACCGGGAATGGGGCTTGGGTGCAAGTGGAGAATGGGATGGTATATAAAGAACAAAGAGAAGACAATGGTACCTCTTATCTTCTCAGGAATGTTTTGAGGAAAGCTTTTACATACAGAAAAGTGGTTAAAAAATCTTTAATTGGCAAAATCAGGGATTATATTTGGAGGACTGCAAAGCTTTTAAAATAAGAAATGCAGATAGTTGTTGGATGTGAATGTGTCAGAAGCTCTGTTACAATTAAAGGAAAACTAGAGAAACCCTTTTTTAGCCATAAAATAGGGAATTATATGCTTATTACAAATGCTATAAAATTTACTAGCACAAGTAAAAAAGAAAAAAGTCACTGGAGAAGTTCTGTGATATCGAGACAATGGGTTTTAAATCACAGGCATACATTATTATGCCTAAATTGACAGATCCGCATTGCAATGCAGAAATGCAAGCAATATTCCAACATCTGCACCAGAAGGCAGAGACTAGACATGATTCCAGAATAAAGGGCTCTTCAGCTCTTACCTGTTACCTGTGCAACAACTGCTTGGGAAATCCTCCGATTGGCAAGAAAGGCTTTGATTTCCTCTTTTATCACACTGCTGTCCCTCCTAACAAAAACAGAAGACAAGACCAACAATGTATGTTGAAGGTAGAAATCCTCATCTTTGCTAAAAGAAAGGTGAAGCAGAGAGGTAGGGAGAACACAGAAAGAAAGGACACAAAAATAAAAGATAAACAGACCAAACTTGTGTGAAAATATGAAATTACAACAAACCAAGAAACACCAAATATTCAGGTCCTAAAACATCACACCATCAGACAGACGCTTTAGTGAAGACCACAGCAGATATAAGTCTCATACCAGAGGATGGTTAATCGCATGCTCTGTATAATTCACATTAGGAACAAGGTTGTCATATGGTATACACAAAGTTTCATTACTGGGGAATGAATGTATCTTACACAGACAGAAATCCTAGAAAAATAAAAAGCAACAACAACAAAAATCAGTTGTGAGTACACCGTGGGTTTGCCTTTTACCTATGCAATTGCATAAATAATGTTCATGTAAAAAACCTTTAAAATGTTTAGGAGAATAGAAATCATTATTATTCTCACAACTGTAAAAATATTAGCCATTTTAAGACAGACTTGGCCCCTTAACTTGCTTTCTTTTTCCTGTATAAACAAAAAATTACGGTGGGATGTGTCAAATGTAAAATTTTAATATTAAAAAGGCCTTTATTGATTTCCTGTTACACAGAAGAATACCTAACACTAAATACTACATGACATTCTGTGCCCTTGGGATTACATTATACATCTCATCTTTTCTCCACTAATATGCCTTCTACAAATTTTTACTTATTTAAAAATTCAACAAATTCTTTAAAAGACCTGACATTCAGGAGAATGACAATGAGTGGCAAGACTTCAGTTTTCCAACAAGAACAAGGAGAATACTTAAATATCATACTTGAACTCTTAAAACTGACCAATTTCTCTTTGAATGCTTTATCTTCAAATGGATTACACAAATAAAGCACTGATTTTTGTTCAAGCTCAAAAGTAACACAGAATAGTGGTAACATTATCTAACACAGGGCTCAGCAAATTATGGCCTACGGGCTAACTCTGGATTGCCAGCTGTTTTTATACAACCTATGAGCTAAGAAATGTTTAACACAGATCGTCATTTGCAATCAATTTGATGAGAGAGAATGATAATGCTGACCATGAATTAAGCAAAATATTATTCATTCCCCCCCCCAAAATTTCATACTTCTCATTAGTAGGCCTATATTTTAAAATATTATACTCAATTATTATTATTCTAGATTGAATTTCATCAATAAAAATTTGTGGCTGTTTGTTTTCTCTCTTATTTGTAAGTATCTATATTACATCCTCAAATTTGCCTTTTGGACACAAAGTCTAAAATTGTTTACTATCTAGCCTTTTACAAAAAAAAGTTTGCTGACCCCTGATTTAAGACAAACGGATCACAAAGTCTTTACAAATAGTTTTGTGAAAGAACCACAAACTCTTTACATGGGTTCACATCTCTCTGTAGATTATTTGGAGAAACTAAAGTATCCTATTCAAAAACAATCAGTTGTGATTTAAATTAGACCAGGTATTTTAGTCCCTTAATGAGGAGGGGTTATACATTCTGTTGGTGGAGTCTATGATCTCTTTTGGGAATTCTAGACTGTGGTGACAGTTTCCATTCTGCAGCTCTGCAAGTATACTCCTGATCTATCAATTGGAAATCCTAAGCAAAAAAGATTCCTAAAGGAAGAAAATAAAAAAATCAGCTGCCTAATGCAATATTTAAAATTTTTCATTTTGATCTAGATTTTGATGTAGATACTGGCTATTCTCCTCCTAAAATGCTTGTCTATATTTGAAATAATTCATTAAAAAAAATACATTCTCATTTTATTTCAAAATTTTGTATATGAAAGAAAAAGGCACAAATAAATACATTTTGAAGTCAAATAAAATACTGATTAAAATACAGGTAATGTAGAACAGCTCTCAAACGTACATTAATAATTGGTGAGGAAAAGATAACTTCAGCAGTATCTATTTCTTTTTTTTTTTTCCTTTCCTTTTCTTTTCTTTTCTTTTTTTTTTTTTTTTGAGACAGAGTCTCATTTGTCTGGGCTAGTGTGCAGTGGCATCATCATAGCTCCCTTCAACTTCAAACCCCTGGGCTCAACTGATCCTTCTTTCCTCAGCCTCCGAAGTAGCTTGTAGGCCACCATGCCTGGCTAATTTTTTTGTTTTTTGTAGAGACAGGGGTCTCACTATGTTGCTAAGGCTGGTCTTGAACTCCTGGTCTCAAGAGATTCTCCCGCTTCAGCCTCCCAAAGTGCTAGGATTACAGGCATGACCCACCACGCCTGGCCAGCAGTATCTATTTCAATTGCCTTACGTAAACAAAAATCATTTGGTTTCTCATACTACAAAATTAATCTGAAAAATTTTAAAGTATTACATTTAAACGTATAGAATGATCTAGGAAAATGAAACTGAATTTAAGAGAACATTTATTCAGATTAAATTAAAAAACGTGCTTTTGTAGGGAAAAATGACTAAGTGGTATTTTCTTGATTAATGAGTTAAATTGAAATTTAAATCCACTTTATTTAAAATCAAATTCGTCTAGCGTAGACACTAAATCATATAGAAGACATAACACTCAAATTATTCCAACAGGAAATATCCAGTTTGTAAATTATTCACAGCCTTGCAGCATGACATCATCAAGGACTGAGCTAGACAGAAGGAACCCAGAAGTCTGCAAAACCACAGCAATCCACTCACCCTCTCATAGACTACATTTTTAGGTATCTGACAAGTCTGTAAGTACTCATACGAGTTTAAATTAAAAAACCCAAAACATCAATAACTCTTTATTGCTTTACCAAAGAGAAGACTGTTCAAAATAAAAACATAAGTCTTAAAAGATAAAGCTGTGTGTGGGCACATCATTTAATAAAGCTAGATCCTGGTTTTATCATCTGGTAAAATGAGAACATTAAATAACCCCTTCGTCACATGGCTTTTAAAATTTTTCTCTAAGCAATGTAATTATTAAATGCATATATGTATGTGTACAATACAAAAATCAAAAATTCTTAAACGTAAAAATTTTCTGAAATTGTAAAAGTACTACATAAATGCTGAGTATTATTTTATAAAACCTCAGAAATGATCCCAAGAAAAGAAGAAACAAATGATCTGCTACAGCCATGTAAGACTGAAGTAAACATCTGTACCAGGTACTTTAAGGCACCGTGGAAAGAGTTCTATAAAGTCAATTTAAACACAAGCAGTGATGTGTCATTTAGTTGGTTTTACTAGGTATTTTCAAAATAGTAATAGCATTCAACTTTCATTGTGTCCAGTTCTCTTATGTATTTCAAAAAGTTCCATTCTACTGGGGTAGCTGTGTTCTTTAAGCTTTCATATATCCCCCTCAGCTCTCCTCATTCAGCCTTCTTTAATGACCTGCCTTTCTTTCCTATTGTCCTCATTGTGCCCTGTGAAATCACCAGTTTGTTAGTGTGGAAGCTTCATTTATTCTAAATCTAACCCTCTCATCTTCTCCTCCTCATTTCCTCTCTTCTTCTGCAATTTGACATCCTCCTTAAAATAATGCATCCATTCTTCCTCCCTTCTCTTATAAAATCTCATACTCTTCAAAATTTCCACTCCTTAAATTTTATGGAATTAAAGTAAAGAGTAGGCCGATCTTTTCTTTGATTCCATAGCTTCCACGTTAAGCTACCCACTTGATTTGCATCTAACCAACTGAAATCAATTTCATCTCCTCCTACCTTTTTCAAATCCTTGCCATGCTAGATTCATCTGGGTCATTTCCACATCAGGATGAAATTCTTCCTTTCTACCTGCCAGTGCCATTATTTTTGTAACTTGCTAAACTTTCCACTGTTACCTATAGACCTTTCTTAATATCTGGATGAATTCATCAGTAATGCCTCTCTGTGGAATCACCTTTTATTAAGACACAATTTAACTGTGATCTATTCAGAAGTTTTCCCTGATCTTTACAGCTAAAAAAGATCTCTTCTTCCAATGGCTAACTTTAACATTTCAATTATATTCACATGCTAATACATTACACGCTATTCTGTATTACAGTTGTTCCTAATCTTATCTCTCCTACTACCCTGCAAATTCCTTTAGCACAAAGATTGTGCCTTTTTCATTATGGGGTTTGCATGTAATAGAGCTTAATTTGTTCAATGAATGAACAAATCTGTAGTTAGAGATAAAAGGTTGTAAAATGGAAAGCCTGATCTAGATAATTTATAAAACAGCTTTATATTCCTATTCTCAAATATGTTAAAGCTTCTCAAATCAAACTGGAAAAGAGTTATTTATGGTAGTTCAAACAACATTGCTTCCTTTTCTGGGACAAAAATTATTAAAGACAGCATGTTTAAAAATGGTATGCTTTAAGATCTTCCATATCTTCTTAATTAATATACACTGCATACTCTTTAAGATCCCTTAAAGGTAGTCATCTATCTCAAAGACTTCCAGAGATGAAGCAATACTTACCAAGACAGACTATTTCAAAAATACAATTATGTACAATTTCTTTCACTTTCAGATAAAAATCTACCACTGTGAATTTCCACCCATGGAGATAAATAAAGCATAATTTTAAATTTTAAAAGATAACTCTTAAAAAAAAAAAAAAGCTACTCTTTACGTATCAATGACATAGTAACTGGTAACTGGGTAACATGACCATTTCGTCTTATTACCTATAAGACATAAATATCCTACCAACAAAAGTAAATACTCTATTGTTAGGCCTATAGATAACCAATCTGGAAGAAAGTCTCAGAATTTTGTACAAAATACTGACATACTCATAAAATTTAGTACATGAGTGGTTAAGAATAACATCTTAATGTATTGTTTATTAATTCTGATAAGCTTCATTTAAATTGTTTCATAATGTATACATAATAGAACAGATACACATTAGTAGAGGTATACTATTATATTAGCAGATGTATATACACACACTTCCCCATACATATATTTATATATTAATAGATTCATTTTTAAAAATATTAAAGTGTTCAATGGATCTTCATTCTTGGCTTCAAAGTCCTTCCTAAAATGTTATATTTAACAATTTGTTGAGAATTCACATATTAGTTTGCTTTTCTTTTTTTTTTTTTACGCTAGCACAAAAATGGAAACAGTAGCAGTCACTTTCTTTCTCACTCTGTCTTAAGTTGATCACGTACACAGTTATAACTTGATGAAGTTCTACAGAAAAATCTCCATTATGTACCTCGAAATTATTAGGAGTTAAGTTTGTACACTCAGTGAATTATATGATTTTAAAAATATGTCTTATGGTTGAGTGCCCTGGAGGCTGAGGAATGTGAGCAAGCAAGATGTGAATCACATACGTACAAAAGGAGGTAGAAAGGCATTCAGGCACCTATGTTCCCGCCAGACATCACCAGTTTCAATCCACCATAATATTGGACACAGAATACTCAGAAATAGCCACTGTTCAAAAAATTTCCCTAACATTCCTCCAAATAAAAATTCATTATGTTAGCGAGTGACTGATTTGAAGTAGCAAATATCGTGGGGAGAGCAGAGAAGGGGCAAGCCCATTAAGGCCATTCATACTTTGTCTTGAGTTATACTATCCACCTTTCCTAAAGTCTTATTAAATCACAGAAATGAAAAATTTACTTACAAAGGCAACACATAACCAGGAACATGTTGATAATAGAGATATGGGTTGCAATTTAGTCTCTGCCACCTAACATTAAATATAAGTTTTCTTGGGCAAATTATTTAATTTTTGTAAATTTCAGTTTCTCTGTTCAACCTCACAGCATGGATATAATGATTACAAGTGAGAACGTTGTTCAGTAAACTTCTGCCTCTCGCCTAAGAAGGATTGTTATCATCCGCAAACTTGAGAGAGGAGAGTGGAGCACACTGGAAGAAGGCAGGAGTTGGGGAGAGAGCCAGAAGAACCCCTGAGAGCCCTAGATTATCAGAGGACACAAAAGAAGCACTAGAAGGGAAGAAGATAAAGTATCCTAATTATGTGACCAGTGGCAGTATGTAAATTAAATACTGATAACAGCATGTCAACATGTGTGTATTTTATAGTGAAACTTGAATGTGTGTAATTACGGGATTTAACTACAAATGTTATCCATTGCTAAACAGGTTTTCTGTTTATTATGAGGATACAGTTGAATTGAAACATTATGCCAACCTATGACCTAAAAGTCAAGTTTTTAGACCCTTTTTAGTCTGGCCAATCTTATAGAGACCTTTGTTAAAAAGAAAGTTTTCTCATATTGCTTGTTAATCTTACACACATTTGAAAATCAACTGTCATGTTAAAAGTTTATCAAAACTTACTAACAGCAACATCAACAACAAAAAACATGTTAGCATGCTAATAAATTTTATTGTTGCTATCCTCTGTACTTAGAATAATTAAAAGGTGATCTTGTTATACTTAACTTTTATTTGCCCAAATGGTTCTCCGTCTTAATCTTAACAGGGATATATATGTTAAATTCAAAAGCAACATCTGAACTTTGACTACCTGCTTTAACAAGTGAATATGAATTCAAAGCCAAATTGATCTTTTATATTTTAAAACTTAAAGTTTTAAAGGCTTATTAACAGTGACTTGTGGCTGCTGTATGAAACTATTCATTATAATTATACACTGGAATCTAGATACAACAGTCCATTTAGCCCAGAATCCATGTAAATACAGTTCCACCATACAAACAAATTCAGGACAGTTTGTTTAAAGGAAATTTCACCATTGAGGTACTGCAGAATGGATCTTCCATGTGGCAATATTAAGTCACCATTATTGTGTCTTGAAGTTTTAAAACCTTTAGGAAGAATTATAACTCGTAATTTTAGGTCTTATTTTTATTTCTGACAAATTACTGCTAACGTTTCTTTCATTATCTACTATAACTAATTTATCTACAGGTTCTCACCCTTCCACAGTAGCAAAAATCTATTGAAAACAACGCTTTTGTCATTGCTATTACTGAAAACCTTATGTAAAAACTCAATTCCAACCAAAGTAAATATAAACTATTTAGTATGAATCTCAAAGTCTTCTAAAACCTGTACCATTTCCTAATATATTATTCTTATTACTACAGTAACCATCTGCAATCCGTACCAGACTAAACACATGCCTTCCCCTTCCTACTTTTTACTGTTCTCTTAACTTCAAATCAAAGTCCTACATTTCAAAACAAGGACTATTCAACATTTAGGTCAAATTCATCCATTCATTTAACATATCAAGCCATTACCATGTACCAATGAAAGTTCTAGATCCTGGAGGCACAACAATAGAAAACACATGGTCGTTGCCCTCAAAGTGTCCCAGATCCGGTGAGAAGCCTTTCCTAATTACCTCCATTGAAAGTGGGCTTCTTTTCTCAGTGTCTAAAACTCTTAAGTGCTAATACTGATCTTGTAATAGATTGTGTGTGTGTGTGTGTGTGTGTGTGTGTGTGTGTACAGCAACTATTGCTAAAATTAGAACTTTCGTTTCCTAGGGGTAGAAGCCATGTCTATTTTTCCTTTTAAAAAAAGTTTTTATTATCACTTCTCGGCCTTTTGCCTAAAATCAAGTGTAAAAAAAAATTTTTATTGTAATAGGTGCTCAAAATTATTTTCTTGACTGGAATGTTGGCAGGAAAAGTTAAGAGTGTACATACTCTGTATCAAGGTAAAATGATCTTATCCCTTAGGAAAAGTATTTACAATAGATTTAAAGATTAGAATGATTAGAATGTGTCTGTCAGTCAGAAGTTAGCTATTAGAGACATAAAGAGAAGGCTAACTTTTGATAAACAGAATGGATAACGATTATCAAGTAGCAAAGAGAAAGGGTTGAAGTAGAGAAAATTTAAATTAAAAATATAAAATTTGAAATTCTTTTCTTTCATCTCCAAAGGAGGGAGTGGGAAATCACAGTTTTTATAGGTAAATAGCTGAAATACAGGTTATTGCTTTAAAACAATTTAAAAACACAAACATTTTTGAGGACTCTGAGTAAGAAAAGTAACTAACCTCATTAATTCCTCCACTTTATCATCTACATCTAGGTCTTCTTCTGAGGCTTCAAAACTGTATGACCTCTGACCCATGCTGTTTGCATGGTAGCGAGTTGGCGACATCTTTCCATTGGATGTGGACAATCGCTCATTATTCTCTCTCCCATTCTGATTGGTAGTGCAAGGCTGTGGGGAGGTATCATAACTGTTGCTAGGTGATGGGGACATTCCCGAATGCTGGGTCTGTGTGGAAGCTGTAGCCGTAGAGGAAGATGCTGGGACATTGTTGGTACTGTTCCCATATGAACTTCCTCCATAGCTGGACCTTCTTCCAAATTTGTCACTATGCTCTTGATCAAGACGGTCCAAAGTTTCCAAGGCATGGAGAATTTCATGTTTAGTCATTCCAGTACGCCGGAGGCGCTGAAGCAGATCTATCTGCTCTATGGTAAATCTGGGTTCATCTGTATAGTGAGACATGGTTTCCAGCAAACTAAAAAAGAAAAAAGAAAAAAGAAGTCAGAAGTCTCTTTATTGACAGTCTTACCAAAGAACATACCATTATAGAGAATGTTCAGCAATATTTCTACATCAACTTTTTTATTGCAAAGAAGAAGATATGTCCCATGCCAGAATGTTTTGGCCAAGGCAAATGGATTGGTATAGATACTGACTTTATCAGCAGGTAGACAAAGGCTATAACATAATACCCAATTTCATGTGGTAAAAATCAGAAGTAAAATTTTAGTTATGTCAGTAGTACCAAAACAACAGATTAGGTACATACGGTGCATTAAGCCTAGGCTATGTGATAATTCACAAGTGTTTTTTTTTTTTTCATTTCAAATGTACTATTCTACATTAAAGTATTAATAAAAAATTGCTGAAAAAAATATTTTGTATTATCTTGATTTATCAAATATCAGCAAAACTGACCTAGGAACTTTATAACTTCATTTAGTGAAAATAAATTATTTGCTAAGCTAAGCCCAAGCACATGCTAATAACCAGCAAAAATATTTAAGTGGAAAAGCAAGAGAGGTACATAAAAAAACTTATTAAGCACTATTTCATCCAGTACTTAGCAATATCATGAGTTTTTCATCTCTGTAATGCATTCTCTCTTAATGGCTACCCTGAGAAATGGATCTTCCGTGGTTGTAGCCAAACTGAGCTATTCATTTTTCTTAGGAAATCGCTTCTACAACATGTTTCCTTTAACTAGCGCAAGATGCTACAGAACACCAGAAAATGCTTTCTTAGAGTGAATAACAACACTAAGTTTAGGAGACTTGTCAAATATAAAAATTCTCACTACTTGAATTCCTTTCTCATAAAATCTGACTTTCCTATTCGAGACTTTTAAAAGTGGGAATCTCTTCCATCTTAATTTTTATTGTTCTAGTGCCACACATGATGCATGGCACGCAACAGGCTCTCAGTAAGTGCTTGCTGACAGAAACAGATGTCACGGAATTTTCTCATCCTTTACAAGTAAATGTCTGCTCTGGGCCAGTCCCCCTAAGTTGCTGGAGATCTGTTTCTTCATCTCTCTATACTAAAAATTTGTTAACAGTCCCTTCTAGGCAGGAATTGGATAAGAGTTTCATATAATGTAATCTCACCTAATCCTCACAGCAACCCTCTGTAGTACATATTATTTGTTTTATTCTATTTCATTTTCTATTGATGGATTGATTGTAGAGGAACCTAAGGCTCAGAATAGTTTTGTGTTTTGCAAAAAGTCTGAGTAAGAAGTAGAAAGAAAATTCAAGCCTAGATCTTATTGACTCCAAAAGCATACATTATTCTTCATTTCAATATTCTGTAGGACTTACTGGAATCATAAGATTTGGAACATAGGCCGTTGTATCCCTTTAAGTTTCCAGTTAAAACCATTTAGATAAAACCACTCTAATACTGATGGATTACAGGTCCTAGTAGTAGTTTTTTACATTTAAAATCTTTGCCCCATCTAGAATTTATATTTACTTACGTGTAAAAGGATTGAGGCTTTAGTTCATCCCAAATGGATAACCTGCTGTTCAATGTTTTATTGAATATTACATCTTCTCTGATCTGAAATGCTGCCTACATCATACACAAAATTCCCATACGAATCTGTATCTACCTTTGGAGTCTCTATTTTATTCTACTGATTGTTTTGTCTTTCAAATCCTCCTAAAAATAAGCTGATGTGGGCAGGCATCATGGCTCACGCCCTATAGTCCCAGCTTCTTGGGAGGCTGAGGCAGGAGGATAGCTTGAGCCCAGGACTTTGAGGTTGCAGTGAGCTATAATGATACCACTGCACTCTAGCCCATGCAACAGAGCATGACCTTGTCTCCCCAAAAACCAAATCAAACCGAAACAAATAAAAAAAAAAAGCCACCTACAAACAAAAACAAACAAGTAGCTGCCAAATCCCTTGAGTAATCCAAATACTTTACCCCTAATTTACTGGCTTGGTAAATTCAGGTTTCTATACCTTATTCTTTTCCCTTGAAAATGAAGTAGACCCGTCCAATGCTATCTTCAGTCTTCATGCTATCAAAATATTTTCTAAACCTATCTTTAGATGTGACTGCAAGAACTATTTTATTATATGGACAAAAAAATCAATCATGATATTTTCCTATCGTATTCATATCAGAAGAGATAGTTATCTGCATATAATTCTTTGAACTTCTCCCTGTATGGAGCAGCACTCTGTATATCAGCATAAAAGGAAATTATTTCATATATGAATTTCACCTATTACAGAAAAGTAACCATCCTAATGTTCCAAAAATCATAAAAGGAGAAACAGTAGGCACTTATTATTTTGTCTGACTAGAACACTTCACTGTTTCCAAGAACATGTTCTTGGGGCCACTCAGAATACCCCACCTTCTGGCCAATGGGATGGCCAATGGGGAGGAGGGGCACACAAAGAAGGCAAGCCTTGTTCTCCACAAAATTTTCAAGTTAGACTGGGGGGAAGATGAACAGTCACTGTAACTGTGCTCAGTCACAGGAAGATGTCAGTCTGGTTAATTCCTTACTACCAGAAGTAGCTAGTTTGGGGAAGAATAAAGCGGACATACCAAGAAATGCAGAGCACAGCAATGGAGAAAGCTCTGCAATGCTCATATTCCTAAGCCCCTGATATATTCCTGTTCTTTTCGGCTGTTTTGTTATGTCAGAGAATAAACTTCCCTTTATTTTTCATCCTGTTCAAATCAGATGTCTGTGCCCTGCACCTAAAGAGGCCCCAAATGCAAAGGTATAAGCTAAAGCAAAAAGATCCACAATTACTAGAATAGGATGTATGATCACTACAGAGCAGAACGACAAGGGCATGCCGAGCAGGATCAAATCACACATGTGACACTGAAGATACAATATTTTACTAAGAAAATGCTGAGATTAGAAGCTCTCTTGGATATTGAGAATAATATTCCAATGAGCATTAACATAAATAAAATCATACATTCTGGCATTTCCAAATTTTATTTCTCATAATTTACCCAGTTTAAGCACATAATCATGAAATTATGGGAGTAAATGACCTACCAAGGTCATCTCAGTCCATGATACCTGCAATTTTTTTACAACAGAAAAAGATAACATGTAAGAATTGAATTAATTTTCTTATGCACAAGGATTGTTCACAGGATAAGGAACATCTTTCACTTTAAATTACTAATCTGAATGCAGACTCAGGCCAACAATAATTGAAAATGATGTGAGAAGAATTTCAACACTGCAATAACACAGACAATGTTTAAGGCATAAAAGAACAATTAAATTCAGGAATTATGGCTCAGTTCATAAACTGATGTTCTAAGAAAAGACCATACCACGACACTGTAATAATAACGTATTTCATAGCAAATTTTATCATTACTTGAATACGTAAATCCTTCTGGAATAAGGCATGAGGCAGGCCTAAAACATACTTTCACAAACTAAATTCCACAAACATGTAGAGCAAAGAAGGTAAAAGCATTCACAAATGATTAACCCTGAATTTACATGGGCGAAAAGGACATTACTACCTTACTTATAAAGCGTCAACAATTAATAAGATTTTACTGGATAACAAAGCTTTTTCTTCAGCTCCATTCAGCTGTCTTTTTATCTTTTCATCTAGAATGACTAGGCAAAATAGGTTAGTTTTATTTTGCACATGTGGTATTTACTATGCAATGATTTAATACATTCTAGAGTCGATCATAATATTCATCAGAGAGTGAACTCCCTTTCCCCTGGCCCCCTGAACTTCCCATCCCCTTGGGAATGTTACTTTATACCTTATTGGTCCCCATATGTGAGTTACTGTCCAACTACTGGACTTCAAAATACACATAACTCAAGAGTTTGGCAGATACTCTGGAAGCTTAGGTTGTGGCAGGACCACTCTCTGTCAGCTGCTTCTCTGAAGACAGAGCTCAGGACTCAGAGCTTTGAAGCTTGGCAGGCCAGCACTGGCACTGCCCTCTAGCACTGAGGGACAAGCCAGCTTCTCCCAAGGACTGCTCATAGAAAGGTACACTTCAATCCTTAATTGTTCTTTACTTTCCACAGAGGCTTCCTTCCATCCTAATCAAGCAACAGGACTTCAATAATTTTGGAACACATTATGTGGTTAATGTATCTCATCTATCAAGTGTATTCCATGTGAAGTCTGTCCACATTATTCTCCCCCCCCCTTTTTTTTTTTTTGAGAAACAGTATCACTATGCTGCCCGGGCTAGCGTGATTGCCGTGGCGTCAGCCTAGCTCACGGCAACCTCAAACTCCTGGGCTCAAGCAATCCTACTGCCTCAGCCTCCCGAGTAGCTAGGACTACAGGCATGTGCCACCATGCCCGGCTAATTTTTTCTACGTATATTTTTAGTTGGCCAATTAATTTCTTTCTATTTATGGTAGAGACGGGGTCTCGCTCTTGCTCTCCTGACCTTGAGTGATCCGCCCACCTCGGCCTCCCAGAGTGCTAGGATTACAGGAGTGCGCCACCACGCCCGGCCAGAATTGCTTTTTTGTTGAACAGTGTTTCTAATAGACAAATAATATTTGTGCTATTTGAAATGTTTTGTAGACATTGCAGAAGTACATCCATGCTGTTATATATTTTATTATTACTTTGAGATGGCTCAAAGAATGGATTAATCTGGGCCACTAAGTTTTCATTTGAGAAGCCTCAAAATAAAAATAAAATCTGTTTCAATTTCAGAAAAGATACACTTTCTTTAAGTTAGGTTTTATTCTTTAAGATATTTTGGAGAAAAATAATTTTAAAAGATAAAAAGATATAGAAGTTAATAGTGGAAAATTTTTAGGATGCAACTTAGTTGATAGCTTTTAGTTTGCAACTTGTAGCATTATGCATTTATTTTGCATTATTTTCTTTTAAATCAATTCTTAGTGTTTTATGTATACAACAATGAATTGTCCTTTGTAGTTTTCTTTAAGTGTGAAGAAGTTATGAGACGAAGTATAATTCTACTGAGGTTGCCACAGCTGAGAATTAAACAAGCAAAGCATGAGATTTTAGTATGTGAATTTTTAATAACAAGATGTTTCCAAAAGTAGGAAAGCTTGAAATTTCTGTGTGATAATAGACAACGGCTCTCAACGGCTCTATACCTATAGGTATAGCCCAGAAAGAAAGTTTGCTGATTACATGTCAAATTTGTTTAATGTGAACTTTTTCTAAGCAAGTACAGGATTGAGTTTGGAATGACCAAGATCAGGGTGCACTCTGGTTAAAAGCTGATGAACGCCAGAAGGAAATGGGGTTTGAGTTCTACATCCCCTTATTGCCTCAAACCCCAGTACTGGTTGAAGCCCACTCTGCACTCTTCTTTAAACTGACTTCCTACACTATAGTACACACACACACACCAGCATTTTTTAATTGCTAGGTGCCTGGTAACTTGTTGCAACATACTGAATGTCACCAACATATAGAAAGCATGACAAAGAGGAAGAGATAATTGTAGATTTGCACAAGACAACGTTGTAGTTGCATCTGAAAAAAATCCTAAAAAAGTATTAAATAGTCAAAATTACTCTGAAATTGATTTTGTTGGCATTATGTCCATGTTGGGAATGAAAGGGTGTTTTCCATAAATCTGGCACAATTGGCTTCTCTCTAGCATTGAGGTATTTTACTATTAATTCAGCTGAGCATCAAATGAAGTAATTTATATTCAGGGGCCATGTTCTACAAATATGTACTTTTAAACATTAAATTCTCACTCAAAGTGAGGAAGTTTTGCAACTGAGGCAGAGCCTAATATCTTCCTCAGTGAGGGGGAGGCTAGTGGAATCACCTGAAGCATTTAAAGTCCCTCTGTGGCATAAAATTGAATTAATACACTGCAAACATCAATATAGAGACTTGTGCAAGTGTGACAATTGCTCTTTGGAGGAGCGAGTGCACAGTTTCCTCTGCACTGTCCCATCTTCCAGTCTCTGTGCTCCTCAGGGAAGAACTAGGAGGCAAATTGGGGAGGGAATCCAAGCTCCCATTTCTAGATGATAGAGCTGCTGCCCAGAGATGTTCATGACTGGCTCCAAATATAAAATTATAAGTGGCAGAGCTAGGATTGGGACTTGGGTGTTTTGATTCTAAATATATTAAGAATTGGCAGGGCACGATGGCTCACGCCTGTAATCCTAGCACTCTAGGAGGCCGAGGCGGGAGGATTGCTTGAGCTTAGGTATTCAAGACCAGCCTGAGAAAGAGGGAGACCCTGTCTCTATTATAAATAGAAAGAAATTAGCCAAACAACTAAAAATAGAAAAAATTAGCCGGGCATCGTGGCGCATGCCTGTAGTCCCAGTTACCTGGGAGGCTGAGGCAGGAGGATCGCTTGAGCCCAGGAGTTTGAGGTTGCTGTGAGCTAGGCTGACACCACAGCACTCTGGCCTGAGCAACAGAGTGAGAATCTGTCTCAAAAATAAATAAATTAATTAATTAAGGATTTTTAAAAGTTATACGAAATTTCCCTACTTGTAAAAAATCAGGGAAACATGAACAGTATTTTTAGTGAATTTAGGGAAAGTGCCTCTGAACACAAATAACAGCATAATACTCAAATAAGAAAAATGTCCAGAGAGTTAACTTCACATTTCAAATTACATAGCTCCATTTGCCTTAATTTAGGATGTATGATTATATTCTTGTTTTATACCAGCCTATGCAACAAATGAAAACAAACAGGAGTAGCCTAAAGTAAACATTCCCGTTTTAGGTGCCTACTAAGTCCCAGGGTCAGCAGTAAGTTCTTACAGCCAATATCTTATATACTCTCTCATCACTGGTATTTATTAGGCACCTATGTGATTAGCCAAGTTTGCTAGGGAATGCTGCTGTTCACTCTTCTTCCAAAACACACGTTTCCCAGTCTTTACTGCAGCGCATTTTGTCATGTGAAAGTTCTATACATAACGGACAATGGGTCAAGGTCATGTTGTGTCCTTTCCACATTCTCTTCATCTTTTCTTGGGCTGGATGTACATGACGATAAGGCCCTACTTAGTGATAACGCTACAAAGCAAGCCAGGAAATGTTTGCAACAGAGTATAGAGAAAGAATGGGAGAATGGTTGGTACTACAGTCAAGCAGGGTACATTGAGGGCTTTGAGGTGTTAGTAATGTTCTATATGTACATCTGCATGTTGGTTATAAGCTGCTCATTTTATATAATCAGTTGAAGTGTATATTTTATATTCTTTATATATGTATTTATGCTAGATTTCACAATAAATTAGGGTTACAAAACTTTGATAGAGCTCTACTTAAACTGAACATTGAGCTATCCATAAGCAAACACTGAGATTAGTGCCCAAGTATATGGGAACAGCCTTCATAGTACAGAATGCTTCCCACAGAGGACAACCAGTCAAGGTACGGCAACACAGCAGAGGAATCCATACTAGGACAGAGACTATTTTTTTTTTTTTTTACGAAACCAAACAAGAAATTCTACTAGTGTCTCTGGGAGGATGAAAGTCAATGTGAAATCGCCTTCCATAGATTTGTAGTTTATGTCATTGTGCTTTATCATTTCTCAACCCTTTCTACAGTCTTAATAGTTTTCTTACTAAACTTATTAATACATTATTTTTGATAACCCTATGGTGAAAAAAAATTTAGAATATAAAAATATGCAAGTATTTAGGCATAGAAAATAGGCTGTGCTTCAAAATCTAGAAGTGTTATAAAGCACAATCGTTGAGTGAGAATGTGCTATCACAATTATAATTCATGTTCAGAGGTTATTCAGCAGTAACTTTGTGTTGAATCTCAGAATATCTAGTTAGAGCATTTTGTGTCTCAGGTCTTTAGAGGAAATGATAGGCGTTGACCTGGAGATCAGGATATACTTGAATTTGGAGGTGGAAATCAGGTCGATTCAGTTAAGAAAAATGAAGATTAGATAAATAGTTGTCTTTTGATCTTGAATACATACTTATGATGCACTCATCATGAGTTTTAAATTTCTATAAATATGTTACAACATTAAGATCTTGCCAGTGATTCAGAATAAATTATTTGATTTATAAATGTGTAGAAAATAAGCATTTTCTTGGGTATTGCTTGCAATGATGAAATTAAAGAAACATAACAGGCTAGAATGAACAAGAGACAATAAAATAAAATTAAGGCCAAGGATAAGAACTCATTCGCCACTCACACTGAGATTAGGAAATGTGAAATGATCACACTACTTGGCAGAACTCTGACTTGAAATGTATGAAGTTCCCAAAACTAGGAAAGTCTGCAGAGGCAGAGAATCAATTAATTTCTTAATTGGTTCTCATATTACTCAGGCAAGACCAGAAGGCAAGATGCTTCTGATACATTCTCATTAGAAAAAGAAAAAGAAAAAAAAACATCAAAAAAAGAAAAACAAATTGTATATTTCCCCCTAGATTTCTTAATCCCTTCCTCATTCTCTAAGGAAAGCCCAGTTTAGGAATTTCATAGGTATATTGATGATCCCTGTTTATGAAAAAGAATGTTTATATGGGAGCTCATTTCAAATTTTAATGTGCTGCAGATTGCAAGTGCCAGATAAAAAACTGTGGATTAAACAGTGTGAAATATCATGTACCATACCTCAGAACAATTTGTTTTGTTATCAGTACAATTGTAATCTTCTGCCATTCATTTTCCCCTTTGTGGGCCCAGGATAGCCTCCTTTTCCTTGGCTTTTTACCTACTGTCCTATCTTCCTGGGAGCATTTCCTGATGCCCCAAGGCTCTTTGAAAGTTGCATTCTCTGGTTTCCATCTCCCTGGCATTTTCTTCTACTGTAGCAAGTATCACATTGCATTGTAAGTGCTTTGTAATGTGTTTGTTAACTCGAAGTGCAACTAGAAAATGATTCTTTTCCCCTAAATTGGGTGGGCCTTTGCTCAGAGAACATAATCAAAGGCATGGGTAAAACGAAACAAAGCAAAACATCTTTTCAAGCACCTCTTGTTTTCAAGGCAATGGAAAAAGAGTGATAATTTCTCACCAATCTAAGTAGGATAGTTGCATCTTCTCTGAGTGTGGTGGATGAAGTTTATCTAGTGTTCTGAAGGTCCTACCAGACTGCCCCTTGTGTGGTCAAGGGAGGAAACCCACTGCTATCAACAGGTAAGTCTCAACAGTTATGTGTTTGGTTATGTTACCTGCCCTGGAGAGATGTCCTCTTAGGTTTTTAAGGGGCCAGCTGGATATAGTCTTGACTCTTGTAGAGTTACCAGATATTCAGTGGTTGACATGCTCAGCTATAATTTAAATATTTTATCTAGTTTTATATTTAAATCACACAAACTTTAATAAATGGATATTTGATTTGAGGGCCCAGTTTCTAATTAGGGTATGTCTAGCCATCTCTAGCCAGAAAATGTCACTATCTTTTACTAACGTACAAGATCTCTAAGGTAGAACATTATTACTTTGTTAACTATTACATCCTCAGTTTCTAGTACCTCAAGTGTCCTTGACTAATATTATCAAAAAAAAAAAAACCATGGTAGAGCTACATGTTTGGGTCTGCCAAATGGTCCTACTGAGTCACAGGATTCTGGTATGAGTTGCATTTACTTGAGGTTTAAGTGGGTGGCTTCCTGATGTATAACAGTCCTTCCAGATTATTATTTTTTATTTAAATTTTTTTAAATTTCAGAATATTATGGAGGTACAAATGTTTAGGTTACGTATATTGCCTTTGCCCCACCTTACTCAGAGCTTCAAGTGAGTCCATCCCCCAGGCACTATGCACTGCACCCATTAGGTGTGTATATACCCATCCTCTCTTCCCCCCTTCAATCTGCCCGACACCCGATGGATTATTCAAATTAAAAAACTAAAAAAAAAAGTGGACAGTTGTTCTACAGCTAATACTCTTATTTTTTCCTATGCAATATATCTGCCAATTGTTATTTTTTTCTTGTCTTATTGCATTATCTATGACTTCTAGTACAAGGTCATAGAGTAGTAGAGAGAATGGAAATTTTTCCCTTGTTTCCAGACTTAAAGGTAAAAGATTCACTCTTTACCTTTACATGTGAAGTTAGGTGTAGATATTTTTTGCAGATGCCATTCATTGCCATGAGGCTCTCTCCTTTTATTTATATATTTTATTTTTAAAAATAGTATATAAACATTGACTTTTGTGAAATGTTTTTGTGTTTTTTAAGATAATCATTTAGTTTTAGTATTTTGCATTTGTCCCCTCAAATTTTATTATTGTTTTTTGTTGTGAACTTTCAAAATCTTCTCTTCTAGCTTTACAAAAATATGCACTGAATTATTCTTAACCATATTCACACTACAGTACTACAGAATACTAGAACTTATTCTTCCCATCTCTGCCATCCAGCTATAACATTGTAGCTGTTAACTGACCTCTTCCTGACCCTATGAAAGATGCTATTTTTATCATACTTATTTAACAAATACCATCCTAAGGCACAGGGAGGTTAAGTAATTTGCTGAAGCCTGGGATAGGATTCACATGCATTTCCCATAACTCCATAGCCCAAGCTCTGAACTGCCATAATTATTGATAGAATATTCTGAACTATTAGTGAAATATTGCATTTAAGGACCTAGCAGACACTAGGTCCTTACACACCTCTGCCTCCAATTTCTCCATGTACCAATTTCTGTTAGATATTTAGATCTAAAAATGTTAAAAGGGACTTAAAACATTAAGATATTTTTCAAAGATATCCCTGAGGAGACGTCAACTGAAGCGTGTTACTGCAGTCTTTGTGCTATGGTCTGAATGTTTACATCTTCCCAAAATTTATATATTGAACACCTCACACCCAGAGTGATGGCATTAGGAGGTGGGGCATTTGGTAGGTGGTTAGTTCATGGTGGTTAGTTCATCTTCTTAGAATGAAAGAAACTAAAGACACAGAACTTGAAATTGTCCTTCCAGGACCACAGTGATAAACAAACAAACAAACAAACAAAAAAAAAATAAGGAAGCACCAAGGATTTCTGCCCTAAGGAGGGTGAGTTTCTGAATCCATGCATATTAATGTCCTCTTTGTTTTGAGATGGAAGTCCAAGGATCTAAGATATGCCACTTTCTTTCCCATTTTCTGCTTTCCTGAATCTCAGGTGAAACTGGTGTAAGAATCTATTTGAGACAGGATCAAAGAATGT
>CAUYRT010051621.1:0-17261 GCA_963574885.1 Lepilemur ruficaudatus | reverse complement strand
TTATTTGAATGAATTTTTCACTTCCAGAAGTTCTATTTGATTTTTTAAAAAAATAATTCAATTTCTTTAGTGAATTTTTCACTCATTTCCTGAAATTTTTTGTGGTTCCTTTCTGTTGATTTTCCATTTTCTCTTGTATTTTATTGAGCTTGCTTATAAGCCATATTTGGAATTCTTTATCTGTCATTTCAATATTCTGATTTTAGTTGGTATCCATTGCTAGAGAGCTGCCGTTCCCTTTTGGGGGTGTCCTTTCACTCTGATTCTCCATACATTCAGAGTTCTTTTGCTGATTCCTTCTCATCTGGAGCAGCTGTCGCTTCTTATTTTTGGATTTTCTCTTGTTTAGATAATGTCACACCTAGTTTAATCTGTGAGATAGTAGGTGGCATTTGTGCATGAGAATCAATCACACTCTGTATGATTGAGTGAGAAAATGCTGTAAAGGGAGTGCAAATTTACCTCCCTATCAGTAGATGGCACTTGCCAGAAGGAACAAGCTGCAGTGTTGTTTTTGGGTCCTGTGACTGATTCTAATCTCCCAGGAGAAACACTCTAATGCCCCAGGTGGTGGATGGGGCCCTGGAACTTTCATGTGAGTCCTTATTCTCTGCCTCAGCAAAGGCAGGTCAGGGAGTACAGCTGGGTGGAGCTAGGTTGGGTGAGCTTGCCCTCAGACTCCACAAAAGCTGGCAAGGTATTATTTCAGCATAGGTCAAAGGTCTGCTCCCAGCTTCTGGGCAAACCCACCAGGGAGGGGCTGAAGTGGCCCCACCCAACCAGAAAGTCTGCTTGTGCAGGCAGGGCCATCTGAGATTCACAATCTGGCCCTCTGGAGCAAGCCTCACTCTTCTCTGCCTGCCCACCTGCTCTGGAGTTTCCCTTGTCTCCAGCGTCTGCTGGTAGGCAGGACCTCAAGCCAGCCCAGCTCCCCCAGGACTGTGAGCCGGCTGAGAAGTTCCCTACCCAGGATCCCAGCCTGAGCTGACAGCACAGCCCTTCTAAGGGGGGAGGGATGCCCACAAGCATGCTGCAGCTAACACCCACACTGCACTCTCCTCCCTGCTCTTCCTTGCCTCCCAAGACTAATTCACAAATCTCCTCTCCCTGTCCCCAAGAAATGAGATCAAGACCTGGGGATACAGGATCTGGCCTTCAGGTCCATCCCAGCTCCTTGAAGATCAATTCCTGACCATGCCAGGGAGAAACACACTGGTCCTGAGTTGCCCATGGGGTTCCCTAGCAGGTTCTCTCCCTCAGACTCAGGGCATGCCCTGCTCTGATGGAGTCACTGGGCAAGCAGCACCAGGGAGAGGTGGCAGGCTGGAAGCTCACAGTCCCAGCATCCCTCAGTCCCCTGCAGGAGCCACAGGTGAAGGTCTGATCCCCACTCTCTGTGAAAGCCATAGTTTGATGACTCAATTTTCTCTCTCTCGGCAGCCCTGGGTTGGGGAGGGGGAGGGGAGAAAGAGAGTCTAGATGAAGGAAAGCCAGCACTCTGGTCACACCAAGCTCTCCTTCCAGGAGACCACCTGCTCAAAATGTACAGGCACTGGAGTCACATAGGTAACCCAGGACCCACTGGACCCCTGTGGCTCTGGTAGTCTGGGCTGGAGTTGGAAAATGTCTGTGTGGGAATAAGTGAGATGAAATCTGAGGAGATGAAGCCCCCTGGGGAGGACAAAGGCCCCACTGTGGGTAGAGAAGCAATATGGCACCTGCCTCCTGGCTTGTGTCTGAGGAGCGGGAAGCGCTCCAAGGGGGCTAGGAGCCTGGTGCTCTGGCCACAAGAAGCTCCCAGCTCCCTCCCTGGCAGCAGCCTCTGGGCTCTTGTGGACAGAAGGTCTCTCCAGCAGCTCAGGAACCCACTGTCTATCAGAGATGCAAGGGGCAGAGAAACAAATCGCTCCACCTTGGAGTCACTGGACTCCAAGCCTCTCGGGGATTTACTCTGCTGATACCTTTTGCCTTCCTATTCTGCTCCACAACTTCCTTCTGTGGAGTCTCTGGTAGTTTCTGGCACATTTCCCTTGGAATTATACCTGATCTATGTGTTTGTTTGTATTTTCTTTTTCATCTAAAACTTTTCCTTCTTTCTGAGATGATCTAGCAGCTGGTATCTCTGGTCTGCCATCTTGACTCCATTTTAAAAAAACAAAACATATCTTGTGACCTACATATACTTGGATATACTTGCATGATATGAAAGTATAATCTCTAATTTTCCAGAAGTAGACTTCCTTGAAAACATATACCAATTCTCTCATGGCCCAGAAGGCTGCTCAAATGCTCCTTCCAAGAGAAAAAAGGGTCATTTGAGCAGCATCAAGTAATGGCTATGTAGGCAAAGGGGCCAATCCCTGGACCAGGAGTGGGGAGACCAAATGTTATAGTCCAAACTCTGCCACTCCTATGCCAAGCACATCTGTTTCTTGAGAACTCAATTTATTGAATCATAAAGAGACTAATAGAGAAAATCTCTGAGTGCCTGTTAGTTCTCTGATTCATGCATTTGGAACCTTGAAGATTATTAATCCTTATGACAGAAAGAAATAGTTCAGGCATATGGCATGAACAAATTATGATAGGATGTGGAGTTTCATTTCAATTTAGGCAAGACGGCCCTTACATAACATCTAGCTATGGGTCTGAGGTTCATCAGATCCTCCTTCCATAGACAAGTCTCAGAGTAGCAGAACACTCGGATTAGCTCAACTGAAGGAGCTAGGAAGATGATGTCTCAGGTGATTCTGGATAACCAGGGCCCTAGGCAAAGATAGAAATAGAAATAGAAAAATTCTGGCCTTTTCCTATATTTACAAAGGAATATTCCTTTTCCTACTATGCCCTCCCCCCTTCCCTATTCCCCCACTTCCCCACTACACTGGGCATCTATCCCAGGATGTTCCCTGAAGTTCCCTATGTGCTACAAAATATTCACCTTTCCCTTTAAAAATTCAGTCTCATTGCAGCTCTTCTACGATTTAGAAGGAAAGCAATCAGATTAAAATGAATCAGAGTACAGTATAAATTACTGAAAGGAGCTTAACACTTTCAGGGGCAGTATTTGCATGTAAAAATGTTAATATACATAAACCTTTCAAAACTGGGATTTGGATAAGAGGAAGTGTAGTGGACTCTACAAAAAAACAAATTAGGTTTTACGAAAAGAAAGGAAACAATTCTAGGCATCTTGCCTTTGTTACCCACCCCATCTTAGCCTACTGAGTCAGAAAAGCAAAACCAGACATCAAGCAATCCATCACCTCATTTGCAAAAGCTTGCAAATCCACACTCTAACCACCCTGTGAGATTCCAAGGTATGAATGTTCTTTAGGCAAGCAACTTAAATTATCAACCTGACTGGTCAAGTATACATTTTATAATAATCATCACATTCTACACCAATAATCAAAGCATCCAAGAATTAAAATAAAATAAGCTTAGAGAAAATATTCAAGGCCTAACTGGACACAGTATGCAATTGATTTGTGTTGCATGAGTAAACTAATCATGCTAAGAGTTGAAGTGGTTTTTCTGACATTACCTTCAACAAGAAACATTTTATTCACTTGAAATTTCTCTGGCTTGGGGCAAAAATAACAATGTTATATAAAATATTTTTCAAAGTTAATTTGTAGTTTCTCTAAAATCTAAACAATCCATTATTTTAGATTTCTCTAGGTATACCACTCTTTTTATATAGTTTTTATGGAAACAAAACAACCAAAGTATGTGAAAGTATATGTGTGTGGATATATATATATATATATGTATATATGTGTATATATATACAAGATTAGATACTTTTAATTTATTTAGACACAATTGAATATTTGACTATATTTTTCAGTTTTTTGTTTCCCTAAGTTTGCCCATATTATGACTATTTCAGATACACAAAGAATCATATAAATAAAATGATCTTTCTATTTTTCTTTGAAACTATTTCAGATCTCACAAATCAGATATGGTACATAGAAAAACACTATAGACTATGTATATCTAAACAAAAAAAACAATGAAAACACACACACAGGATCCTGCTAAAAATTAGTATAAAACTATCAGATATAAATGTAAAAGATATACAATTAGAGAGGAAAGTAATAATGCAGAATCAAAACAAGAAGAATTATTATTTGCATGGCCCTTTGTAGTTCTACAGAAGTATTGATACCCATTATGCCATTTTGATAAGGCTGCCCTATTTACTGATGGTTAGTATGCACACTGTTGTCTTATTAGAGTTTCAAGATAAGAATTAATAATGGTTTTTTTAAAATGTGGCAGTACTGAATATACCTTTTTATATAGTCTTGACTGTTTTTTTTACTTGTGCAATTACTTTATTAAAGTATAAAATTACAAACAGAAACCCAAGTAGACTATAAGCTCCGCTAATGTAAGCACTGTTTGTTTGGTCCACCTCTACATCCACATGAAAACAGAGTCTAGCACACGATCTGGGCTCAAATAATTGAACCCAAATGACGTGAGGGGAGACATAAAATAGCCAACTAAGAATCCCAACTCAAAAAGACAAAAGTTCTAACATATACAGCTGCCCATTTTGCTTCAACACTTCCCATTTCCACTCTCAACAGCTCAGCCAAACCACACACGGGGTCACATACCTCAGTCTCCCCATCTGTGGCAGCCCCTGCTTTTCTTCCACCCCACTAAGTTCAAGGTAAACCCATCCTTGCACTGAGGCGAGAGGGACATGCCTCTTTCGTCCCTGTAGATGACGGTTCCCGACCACCGGGACAGGTTCCTAATCCCGACCTCTGGGCCAGGACTCTGAACACTATTCCATGCAGCCATGGCGCACGCGGGTTCGCGCTCTCCGTCAGCAACGAAGCCGCTCAAAGAGAAGTGACGCGCCTCTTTGAAGCTTCTCAACTACCACTGAACCTGCGGGTCAGGCCGAGCACTTAGCTTCGCGTTGCAGAGCCTTGAAGTCCACTAGGTTCACGGAAGAGGGACGGAAAAGACGACGACCTTAGGCCTCTCCCTTTAAGATCCATTCCCATTGGAGCCGGGCGGGGCTCTGAGTAAATCCTCGCGAGAGCCACAGGCTCCGCCCACTTCCTGCTCTCGGCTTGCCAGGGCCGGAAGAAGAGTGGTCCAGTCTTGCCTTTTGAACCATGTTAATGTGTTACATACTAATCTTAAATAAGAAAGAATAAGAGAAACTAAAATTAATTTTAAACAGAAACAAATAAACCTAATTGGAGATCAAATAAATAGCATAACCATACAGAAGAAAATAGAAAAAGAATACAGGTAGCTTTTGAACATAGTATATGACTTTACATCCTCAATGAAATATATTTATTCTAATGACAAAAAGAACTTCAAGGAGATCTTGAAGTTAATGAGTTTTCTGCTGATACTGGTATCGGTGCAGCAATTCTAAAATTGGGGAGGAGGTTACTACAGCTGCAAACAAGTGAATATTAATATATTCATGTTGTTAGAATCATGGTTTTCTCTGTGGAAGGAGATACAGTTACAGAATAGGGAAGGGAAAAAAGAAGGCTGTGGTGTTGGATTAGAAATAGAGGTATCAGCAAGAATTTGCAATCGTGTGTGTGCATGCACATGCGCTGAACAGTTCTAGAAGCAGTGATACCACAGTAGTAATAAACACACCTAGTTCCCAGGTGTTGATTTCTAAATACTATTCCCCACTAAAAGAGACCAGGAATTTTTGGAGAAATCATTGATTCCTGGGCTGGGGCAGGGAAAGTACAAAGTAAGACTTCACCTCCTCATACTCTGGAAGGGGGAGGGGGAAGGGCTTAATAACTGATAAAAATGTTAAAAATTTCAGCTTGAAGGGACTGTTACTAGTCGTCTGGGACAGTTACAGCATCAGACTGTATAATGATAGAAATGGGACATAATTAATTTTTTCAAAATTCTTGAGTCCAAATTGGTATTTTAAAAGGAAAGAAGGGAAGTGAAATTCTTCTTTACAAAAGTAAGTCAACTAATGAGCGTCAAAGGAACAAGAGAAATAGAGTCATCATTTTTACAACCACCATGGTAGTAACTGATTCTGGAAAGATGCATCTGTGGATGCTAACATCCTTAGGTGAAAGGCTATTGGGAAACAAGATATTCACAGAGTCTCATAGTATCTCCCCACAGATTATTTATTGATTGCAGTGGGAAAAAGATACCTTTACAATGGGGAAATTTGGCAGATACACCTTTACAAAGTGATCAAGTTTAATACCATCAACATTAGAACAAACTAACATCATGAGCGACCTGACATTATACACCACGGAGGACATGACATCACCTATGGATCATTCCTGCCAAATATATTTAACCAAAATCTAACCATGATGAAACCTCAGACATCCAAACTGAGAGAGAGCCTACAGAGCATTTGGCCTGTCTCTTCAAAAACGTCAATATCATAAGAAACGAAGGTGGTTGGGGGTTTATTCTGGATTAGAAGAGACTAAAGAAATAGGGCAATCAAAAAATCAGCAAAAAAGGACACGATTGGGACAATTTGGGAAATTTAAATATAGGCCAGATAGTAGATAAAAGTATTGTATTGCTAAATTTCCTGTACATGATCAGATACATGCTGAAGTCATTAAGGGTGAAATACCATGATGTCTACAACTAACTCTGAAACGTTTTAGAAAGCAAAACAAAACAAAAACCAAATGTGTTTACAGAGAGAAAAGAGATAAAGCAAAAGTAGCAAATTGTTACCAATTGTTGAACCTACGTGGGGGGTTTATGCAACTTTTTCATCTATCTGTAATTTTTCCAAATAAAAAGTTACAGAGGAGAGAGTGGAAACCCTTGAGGTAATGAGACACTTTTCTATGTTTTGGCCCCAGAACTCTCTACTGCATATTATCCAGGTGGGTCCCAAACCTAATGGAGTATGCATAAACTAAACATGCGCACCCTAATTCCTCTGGGGTGTTGGTGGGGTGGGGCTCAGAAGAAGCTTGGTAAATAAATGTCTTAGGAATGCGGCACTAGCTGACACTGCCTTACTATGGTCTCCCAAGCCCTGCGCTATCTGCCTCTCTCAGTTCTCAATTCCTACTTCTCCTACCCCACGTTACCTCCTCATTCTACTTTCCTCTTTCTATTCCTCATAACAGGCAAGCTTGTTCCTTCTTGCGCTTGGTGTTCTCTGTGCCCTGTGCTCAGAAAGCTCTGCCTCCAGACTCAGGTGGTTCTTGGATGGGGTGTTACCCCCTTGGCAAGTCTTCCCTGACACCAGCTCTACAGCAGGCCCTCATTCCAGGCAAACTCTTTCACAGCACCTTGTTTAAAGTTGTCCTTTTTATTATTATTGTGATAAGAACACTTTAACATGAGATCTACCCTCTTAACAAATTTTTAATTGTGTAATACATTACTATTGACTGTAGCTGAATGGATAAATGGAATGTGGTATATACATACAAGAGAATACTATTCAGCCTTTAAAAAGAAGGAAATTCTGCAATAGGCAACAACATGGATGAACATCATGCTAAGTTAAGTGAAATTGGTCACAGTAAGGCAAATACTGCATGATTCTACTTATATGGGTCTCTAAAACAGTCAAATTCATAAAGTTGTTTCTCCTAGTATTTATCACATGACACAATCAGAAATTATTGTGTTTATACATTTATTTACCATATGTTATCTGTCCTCCGATAAAGAGGCCTTGTCTCTCTTTTCCACTGCCGTAACCCAGTTCCATGATCAGTACCTAATATACTCCATAAACACTTATGGACTTAATGGACCAACCATGTTAAAACACTGCCAAACCCTGCAGATTGAACTCTGTATTGCTTTCCCTGCAATATTTGCATTTAGAACAATAAAATAAAAATGCAAAGTAAGAGAATTTCAGTCAATAGCCACTCATATTTCTTTTAATAGACTATTTCAAAATACCTGAATCAACGTTCTTGTGTTTTGTAGTGAAACAAAAGTCTATTTGCAAACAATCACAAATCCCAGCAAGCTGGGCCTTCCTGTCCTAGTAACAGTCCACGAATGAGGGGATCTAACTGCTCCTTTGCTTGTCCCCACTGCTCCAGTCACCAGCCAGAGGAAGGCATTAAACAATGGGAGGTGGGAACCTATTCTGCCTTTCCAGTTCATTAAATCATATATCATTTTTACATGTGAGCCACTAGGCTATAAATCATGTAAGACAGAATGAGAGCTAATTAAAGGGTCAGCTGAGCATATAATCTTGAATTCCTAGGCACCAAAAAACTGAGATTGACAATAAAACGTGATAAAATCCAGAATCATTTGCTAACTAATAAAGCAAGGATTTTCAAGCTGCCAACTTGCTAAGCCAAATTGTTCTATTTAAAAGAATCTATATTGAATATAATATTTATATGAAAATGAACTTTCATTTATCCTAGCATACTTCATTAAAACGTACTTGAATTTTATTTATTCTTTTTTTGGTAAGGATTACAAGGTCAAAAAAAAATCAATAAATTGTGTTCTCCTTTCAGATTGTAAGTCACTAGTTAGATAGAAAGTGTTATTGTTAATTGGTATTTATCTAACATTTTTCTTCTAAAGCACATTCAGGGAAAGCAGATCAGTAGAAAGAAATTCGCTTGTCAAGAGGGAAAACTAAAACAGAGTCAGACCAAGATGGCCAAGGTCACTAAACAAGTCAGTAACTGTTCTGAAAGCAAAGCCTGGAGAGGCAGCTGACTCACCGTGGTTTTCCCTCCTCCAAATACACTGCTTCATCTAAAAGGTATTTTGAGGGTGTTCAAGTTTACGCATTTTATATTTGCACTCCTCACAACAAGGAGCTTTCACATTAAAAAAATACTTACCATTTTATTTAGACACAATAATAACTATCAAGACTATTTTCCTTTTAAAACTCTTTATGGTTATAAAATAAGGCTTGTGATCTAACAGGGAACAGCACAGTTAGATATAAATACTAAGTTAGATTATTTTAAAGAAGAAAGGTGCTAACTTTCTAACATTACTGCAATTTAGTAACCAAAAAAATAAGGTACATTTTCAGAGTTATTGTATTACAATTGGAATTTTATTAATTTTAATACTTCAGAATTACAGCTAAAAGGAACTAAAATTGTAAGATATACCCACCATCTATTAATTATTTAAAAATATAAGTCTCCAATATTTCCTATTCAAGTTTCAATGTAGGAAAAAAAATCCTTCCCTCTGGAATACAAAGGTGAACAAAGCAAAAATTATCGAGTTATACAAATCAAGCTACCAATAGTGTGCCTGTTTTTATATCCTCTCTTTAAATAAAATTATGCTCCTCTCTCTCTGTAATCAAGTAACTGGGGGAGGCTAAAAGAAAGCACAGCTTGAGAACAACATATTCAAAAGATTACCTGGATCTTTCCTAATCTTATGTCCCAAGCATGAACCACTGATTACAACAGTAGTACTTTAGTATGTACAAAAAAGAAAAACAGCACAGGAAATCCTGCTTATACATTAGATTTGTCTTTTTACCCCTCACACCACAATCATCATGTACATGGAGTGCCTCACTCCTAACCACATGGAAAGTATGGTTATGGTCCTTTGCAGAACTTCACCCCGATGTCATTGCTATAATACATAGGGTTCCTTCCCCTCTGCAACTCCAGAGGAAATGCTTGTTATGTTGCGATTTCCAAAACAAGATTCCTCAGGAAAAGGAAAGCACATGCTTCTAAGGGATGTAAAGCTATATATAGACAGATATATAAAAATCTATATGGCTAGAACTATAAGCAAAAAATAGCTAACGAGAATACTGGAAGCTTCAAGACATATATCTCTAGTCTGTCATATTTGAGAACTATTTACTTTTCCCTTAAAAAGAATCAGTAATTTGAAATCTTTTTCATGGCTAGAATCACAGAAAGTGAAATTAATTTATATAAAACTATTTTCAAAACATAATTTTTCTTAAAAAATATGAACCCATAATAAATAGACTGAGAGGTAAATATCAGTTATTATCGTAAATAAGAAAAAAAGGCATTTTGCTATTCTTTGCAAGACAGTGGTCCTTTAGCATCAGCACTATATATTCTGTCCTAATTCAAAGAACACATAATATTATAAACAGTCTAAAGGAGGAAAAATATCTAGAATTGGCACTCCTACCTGGATTTTTTCTGGAGAATTCTTCTCCTGAAGAAGATTCACATCTGATTCCAGAAGAAAACTACTTATCTGTAGTTAGCTGATAGCCTCTTACCCTTGAAAGTTCACTTGGCATTAATTAAATACCAGCTGCAAAAGCTGAAGCTTTTGCATTGAGCCCCCCCAATGATTCCTGGGTCTTTTTACTTCAAAATACCTCCAATCGACCTCCCAACATATATGACCCTGTGGACCTTACCAAATGGATTCTCCCCCACCACCCAAACCAACTCAGAGCTCTCTTCCATTAACTTTTATTAGAACTGAATAATTTTCTAGTCAATGGATCACAAAGAAAATGACTTTTCTTGAACAGAAAATAAATACTATCCTTATTCAAAGTTACTTTTAAATTTAATATTCCATTTTATAATTTTATGGTATTTGAAATGATAGGAGGTAAAACAAAAATGGACATTTTGTGATAAATGTCTCTGTTTAATTCTTTATCATTTAAATCTTTACCATTCACATACTCTCAAAAGTATCAGTGTTTCAGATGGCCAAATGTATCAATTAGAGTCCCTGTGGGAAGAAATACAACATTCAAATTAGGACAATTTGAAGGGCTTTATTTTTAATGGACTATTTACAAGAATACAGGCAGGATGTAAAGGAACCACAAGGATACTGCAGGAACCAGGCCCAAAGGGAAAGGAGGAGATGATGCAGTTATCCAAACCTGGAGAGGAGGAAGGATGATGGGAGGCCACCTGGAGGGGAGCAGAGGCCATCACAGGACACAGCCGTACTGCAGAACCCTGCCAGGGAGGGGTCCAGGGAATAAAGACTCTGATCTCAATCTGCCCCCTCCCTCCCATCTCCTGCCAACATTTCCCATTAACCAAACCCAACTGAAGACAGAGGGCAGGGAAATACAAAGAAATCAGCCTCCCAGAGCACAGAACAGAGTGACAAGGGTGACAGTGGACCTGGAAGGGCAAATGGAAGATATCCGTATAGGCAAAGACAAACTGCACACGCTCTCACTGTATGGTTAGGTTACGGTACGATACACCTGTGAAGCATACAGAATCAAGGCATTTACACAGGGTTGCGACAGATGCATGATCCCCCATTACAGCCTATCTTGTCCCCCAGAGCCCCTAAAAGGCACGTAAGTACTGGCAGTGCACGGTGACACCTTGCTGAGTAAGAACCGCTCATTTTGTGATACACCAAGTTATATTCACATTCAGGGAGATTTTGACAAGGGCCTCTGAATGCCATGCAAAGTAGTTTGGATTGTCTGTGTGCAAAACTGGACCATCAAAGTTCTTTGATAAGAGCAGTGTCATGATTATGCCTTTGTTTACTAAGATTTCTTTGCTGACACTGTGGAGTTGAGATTACAAGAGGAAGTGAATGAAAAGTAGGAGACCATTTAGAAAGCCATTACAATAATCTAGGAGAGAGATAAATTCTGTATTATCATTTCGTGGTCTATACTTTTTTAAATCCCTGGTGCCTAATGCTTTGTGATATATAAGGAATGTTACAAAATTTGTTCCTTCAGCTTTGAAATTTCTGTATTTTCCCATTGATTTCTCTTGCTTCCTTACCTCCCATAACCAATCATTCATCAAGTACATTGAGTCTAACTGAATAGCTTTAGAACCTGCCCTCTTCTCCCTGCCAATCCTTTGATAAAGGCCACATCTATCACATAGAGTAGCATTTCTCAAACTATGCACAAACTGTTCTTGGGGATTCCTTGAAAAAGAAGATTTTTCTGGTCAAACACTTTTGGGAAGCCTTGAAATAAACAAATTTAAATAGTTTGCTTTTCTGAGCTTTTAAGAATGTGTACATGACTTGTGAATCCCTAGAAAGGAGGCCACATGCAGCAGTTCCCTCCTTTCGTAGAAAACCTATGGACATCTCCAGAGACAGTGGTCCTTAGAATACAGATTGCAAAATGCCGACCTGGGCAAATAAAGGTTTTCCTTGCATTTCTGTAAAATTTCATTCAGTCTGCTGACTTTTCTATATTTATTGCCCCCAGGAAAGGGATTACATAACACAAAGCAGAGAAAAAGGTAATCAATTCTTGCAGTTTGAGTTTCAAAAGGTAGAGGGACAATAATTCATGGGCAATAGATTTGGAAGAATATGACTAGTAAGAGCAAAGCTTCCTACACTCAGACTAGGTAAAAGGAGGAGAGGGGGAAATAATCAGAGATTACATGCAGAGAGTTTTGACACAAGAGGGTACCTGAAAAGAGGGCCCAGGTCCCAACCCACTTACCAGCCCTGCACTAAGCCCTGATGCAGGGAAAGGTATCAGAAACTCTAGATGGTTTGGTGGGATCTAAGAACAAAGGGAGCCAGTGCCTTCCCAGAAAGATAGAACTCTGGGGAGAAAGAACAACTCTGCAAATAAAATTGCTAAAATGTAATTTCAAGTCTGTGTTAGGGTTTCTCAACCTTGGCACCACTGATATTTTTTTGGTCTGGATTATTCTTTGTTGTGGGGGCTGTCATATGCATTGTAGGATATTTAGCACCATCCCTGGCCACGACACTTCAGATGCCTGTAGTGTACTCCTCACCCCAACTTTTAACAACTGAAAATGTTTCTAGACATTGTCAAATGTACCCTGGGGGCAAAATCCCTGTTGAGAACCACTAATCTAGGTGGATAGAGTCCTAGACAGCCTCAAATTGCTTCTTCCAGTCATAGCGTAGGTTGTGAGTAGCTGGATGAATCATTCTGGAAGATGCAGAGCAACCTACGTGGATGATGTCCTAGAACCAGATGGGATTAAAAACAAATAAACAAAAAACCTCAATGGCAGTGGATGCCAGAGAGGACTGATCGTTCCCAAGGACAAAACGATACACTCCCCACAGATTCCTCCACATGGCAGCTGCAGGGGTTAACAACCCAGATCCTGGAGCGCTGGAAGCCAGGCTGCCTATGTTTAAATCCCAGAAATAACTCACATTTCTGGGCCTCAGTTTCTTCATATTTGTAAGATGAAGATAATACCAGTATGTGTCATAAAGGGTTACTACGGTAATTAAATGAGTTGCATTTTGTAAAGTGCCTGCCTTTTATATAATTGAGTTTTGAATAAGTGGTGGCTTTTACTATGTGTATAAACACCCCTGGGATTAGATCCAAGTCAGAGAAGGAGACTGTGACCCTGAATTATAACTAAATTTTCACCATCAAATCAAATGAAGTTCATAATATTCTATGAGACTGAAATTCATAGAAAAATAAAGGTTTCTTTACATAACCAGTTTGTGTTCAGAAATTTCTCCTCTCTAGATTGGTCTCTTCGCATCCAGCCTAACAATCCTGGTATTCCTCCCTTAATGTATCTTCATACCACCATTGTGGTCATCTTATAAAACTTCAAATCTGATCAGATAATGGGCTCCCCACTACCCACAGCCATGGTCCCACAGAGATACCTCAAGAACTCAAGGGTGAATGGAAGGTACAGTACCTCAGGAACTCAAGGGTGCATGGAAGGTACAGGAACGTAAGGGTGCATGGAAGGTACAGTACCTCAAGAACTCAAGGGAGCATGGAAGGTACGAGGTGTGCCTCTCCACTATTATCTACTTCATATCCTGGGTTTCTGTGTAAGATTTTACTTGAAAAACTACGTATGCTCCTAAAAGACATTTGAAAGCCATTGGCCCACAGAGATCCCAGCAGATGGCAGTAGAGGCCCCCATGAATAGCCTTTGCCCCTCTCTCCAGCTGTTCATCAACACAGACCTTGTCATCCACGTAAAGAAAGTCACTGGTACAGAGTATATGTGCTGTGGGCTTCGTATTAACAGTTTTGCACATGCGACTTCATCTGCTTGGAATACTCCTTTTTATCTACTACAGATGCTAAGTCATTGAAGGGATCTTTCACTGGGAAACATGCTTAGATTTGCAGTTTTAAAAGAAAACTGATGGACTGAAGGCCTCTCAAGACTTTAGTATTGATTGAGGGGGCCTGCTTCAAGTGCTGTAAGATTTTCTGCCAAAGCCAGGTATACATGGCTTCCCTAGGTGTATCACCCCTTAACCCCAAAGTCCTGCCAGAGTACTAGGGTGCTACAAAGAAGCAGAACAACCTGGAACCACCAACCTTAGGAAATCAAGCCCTCTCTTTCTGTTCTTTTATATCTTCCTGCTTACCTTCCCAAAAGTCCCTGCTGTTCCTCCCCCCAGGATAGAATCCCCTCAAGCAGCCCCTAGAATACCAAAGCCATCTCTCCTCTAGTATGGGCAGTTTCTACTACCTCTGCAGCACAACTCTCCTCTGAGGCAAGAGGAGCACAAGAGGCCTGGCTACCTGCTTGGAAAGGGAAAGGAAATGCACATCCAGATTAAAAAAACAAGCCTATCCCAGCAATTCACCATTCAACCTGCATATGCATCTCAGTGAATCACAACTTCTTTCTTCATACTTTTCTTGAATAAGTTTAGTTTTATAATCAGAAAAATGGAGCATTAAAAAAGTCCAGTTGAGACACACATCTATGTTGAAGCACTATTACGCAAGTTAAATATTTGAGTTACGTATTATCCATATACCTCTGATATAGGTATACCTCAGAAAGCAGTACCTTGCCCAGTAACTGCCTCTCCCTTTTCTAAACCTTCAACACGGTTCATGCAGTGATGGAAAATACTGCTATTTCCTCAAGAAGGTCACCATTCATTGTCTTCATCAATGCATTGATATCCGTGCCCTTTCAATTCAATGCCACAACCCATCAGATCATCTCCTCCTGTGTCCCATTTGGCAGCCAGTCTCAGGACTGCTGCTGGCTTTCCATCTGTCAGACTCAATCTACCTTCAACATAGAGGCAGGGCCTGGAGAGTGGACTGAGTGAAGAACAACGAAGACAGGCTGGTTTCACCCTGGATTTGATCTCCTTTGAGAGGAGAAGAAATCCTAGTAACATGGAAAATTCCTTAGCAGGAACTTGCTTCCTGGCTTTGCAGGAGTCTGGCAAGAACTGGGCCTCCAGCCCTGGGAGATAACAAGCATATTCAGTGAACAGCTTTTGCAGTTCCTATAAGAATTCCCAACTATAAGAATTCCTCTTAATCCCTAGCAAGAAGGGAGTGAGACAGCAGCGATTTTGAACAATTCTGTACAACGAGCCCATACTCCTTGTTATAGAATATTGGTCCAGATACCTGATCCAAGGTGGCCAATTAGATGGATCACAAAATGCCTGCATAACCTCCTTGAAAATAGACACTAATTGAAACTGCCGCTTCCATTTGCTAGTTGTTTTACTTCAGGTAGGGAATTTAATCTCTCTTGACCTATTCCTTTCATCTGTAAAAGGAATAGTTTGAACTAGATGATTTTTATATTTCCTTTCTGCTCTTACATTATGGTTTTCATGATGAAGGAGGGTTCTAGAGTCAGTAAGGCCTTGGTTCAAGACCACTTTCTGTCAATCAGTATAGTCTTATGACTTAAAAACGTTTCTCAACTTTTTAAGTATCAGTTTCATCATCTGTAAAATGGGGAGTATGATAGTGCCTACCTTGTTTTAAATTATATAATAGCTGCTAAGTGTTTAAAACACTACTACATACAGTCAAGCATCCCATGGCCTCTGGTTGGTATTGTTATTTCCATCTCAACAAGATTTAAAATTAAAGAATAAGAAGGAAGAAAGGAAACAAAGGAAACCAAAGTGAAAATATCATAATTGTTCAGCTAAAAGAATTATTTGAATAAGCAGATCAAACCATTTGGCTCATGAATAGTACAAAAAGGTCAGGGGAGGAAGGAAAGAAACAGTATGATTCCCAGGCATGCAAAAATGTATAGGGTATTTAATTGTGGCCTAAAAAAGAAGGTAACACTACTTATCTCAAGTTCTATCACTCTCAAAACTTACATAAAAATCTAACAACAAAGGGTCCTCCAAACACAAATAGCATTGGGCAAAATCATAACTCTCTCATGAGTGATGACATCTATAAATTATTAAGCTTGAAGAGCCATGTTCAAGATTATTTATTCCATTGTCTTTCTTTGTAACCTGACCTTGATGACATGTATAATATCCACATACCTGGGATATTCCCTTCTCCTTATGTCAGGAGCATAATGCCCATGACCCAAACACCACACAAGAATGGTGATCTCAGATCCAATTGATTACCTCAATCCAGAAACTACTCTAATACCCCTTAAAAAGGTGGCAATGTTTTAAGATGTTCAGAAGAATAAACTAGGAATAGTCCATTACGGAATATTTTTCTCTATATAAATAGTATGCTCTGACATCATATTACTGACATGAATTTACTCAAATATGCCACCTTGTCCAAGTTCAATTCTTTGGTGAGTCACGTAATCTGATTGGTTACAATACAATAAATTGAAGAAGGATGAGAATATAAGACAGCTAAGAGAAGAAAATAAAAGAGCTAGTGATGCACAACGTGACATAATATAATGTCACCCTAAAGAGATGAAAAATCTGGACAGTAGATGGGCTGTGGTTAGTGAAGGCAGTTTGACTCAAGGTACTTAGACAGTACAAAAATGTCATTCTACCTGTAAATATGAGAGCAAGTGCCACTAGAATTGATGGGGACAGGGATCAAAGATAAAGTTATCATCCAAAGGACATGTCACATCTTTCATATAAAAAATACATGGATCACATGCACCATGTTTTTCAAACTGCATTTGTAAAGATTTGCAGCCCTTGTTCCATTTTCTGGGCTTGTATGTGCAAAGCAACATGTACACAGATGACCCTTTCAGATGGTCATGTTAAGAAACTGGCAAGAGTTTCACTGTTTGGTGGATCCTAGAGGCCTTCTAAGGAATGCAAGAACAAAACCATCCATTCTCCCATATTTACAACTTGATATCAGGTGCCCTAGAATGTAAGGTATGTTTAAAGTGGTCCTGGATATCTTAGGACAAAATGAGTCACTACTGTCTGTCCCATTCAATTATCTTGACACTATCAAGAGTTGTCATGTCATGTGGCTGGCAGGACTTTTTCAAAGCCAACTTGTTTTTTTGCAAGATGATGAAAGATAAATAGAACATTT
>CAUYRT010051620.1:0-11259 GCA_963574885.1 Lepilemur ruficaudatus | reverse complement strand
CATTGCTAGACTACTGCTGAATTCCATTTAAAAAATCAAGAAAGAGTTCAATGATCAATTGAAAAGATAAATTCAGGAAGCTGAAACGTTGCCCAGTTAGAACAAGAGTTCAGGAGTTCTGGTCCCTAGTCAAGTTTTCATCTAGCATCCACACTGCCTTCTCAGGGCTGCCTTCATGTCCTTGTTCCTCAGACTGTAGATGATGGGGTTCAGGGTGGGGGGAACCACTGTGTAGAACACCGACAGGAAAACATCCAAAACTGAGGGGGAGTTTGAAATTGGCTTCACATAGGCGATGCTACCAGATATCATAAAGAGTGCTACAACCACAAGGTGTGGAACACAGGTAGAAAATGTTTTTGATCTACCCTCCTTAGATGGAATCCTCATGATGACAGAAAAAATGTACATGTAAGAGAGAGTAATTGAAACAAAGCTGATTATCACAAGACTTGTACCCAAAACCATGACTCCAATCTCAGTGATAATTACTTTGGAGTCTACCAGGCTCAGGAGCTGTGGAATATTACAGAAAAATTGATGTACTCTACTGGGCCCACAGAATGGTAATGAGAATGTTGCTGTCACATGCATGAGTCCACAGATCACTCCACTGAGCCATGACATGGCCATCATCTTCACACAAGCCCTCAGATTTATGATGCCCTCATAACGTAAGGGCTGGCAGATGGCCACATAGCGGTCATAGGACATCACTGTAAGGATGGCTACCTCAGTAGTTGCCAAGTCCATGAAAAAGAAGGCTTGCAGAGCACACCCAAAGAAAGAAATGGAGGTGTCATGAGTCAAAGAACTGACAATAGATTTGGGAACTGTGACAGAGATGTAGCAAAAATCTAAGAAAGACAAGTTTCTCAAAAAGAAATACGTTGGAGTTTGGAGGTGAACATCCAGAGTGGTAAGCATGATGATTAGGAGATTCCCTGTGAGAGCTGCCAGGTAAACTAGTAAAAACACAGCAGCATGTACAATCTGCATCTGCCAGGAGTCTGAAAATCCCATAAGGAGAAATTCAGCAACTTCAGTTCTGTTATCATCATCTGTGGTCATTCCATTTCCTCCTAAGGAAAAAGAAGAGTGGACTATAGATATAGCAAATATGGCTAGCCCAAATGATGTTTCTGAAGCAACTGAATTTGTGATAATTAAATAAAACTTTAGTCATATGCACATATGGATACTATATTTCTAAAGCTAAATCTCAATGGCACAGCATAGTGCCATATTCTCAATAAATGCATCCTGGTATGTGAGGTGTATGGAAGAGGTACAAACAAAATGCAAAATAAAAAGGAATAATGAATAACAACAATGAAGTAATCAAGAAAGAATATACATAGTATTAACCACAGTACACATACTTGGAGAATAATGAGTATTAGTATTATTCTCACATATTCAACATACATATTTATATTGAGGTACGTTATTTCCTCCCTATGTGTTGAAGCATAGCATTGCAAATGGTTTGTCATAGTTCTCCTCAGTTTCAATTAAAATGAAGGCAAAGTCCTACAAGTAATCTGAATAAGACTCTTTATTTCATAACTATTCAGTGAGATTACAGTCACAACCTTTCAAAAAATGTCAGTAGACACTTGTTAAACACCTCACTTAATAGGCATAATGATAGACTCTTAGGGTAAAATGTTTCTCAAGAAGCCTTCTTGAATTCAAACCTTAATCAGATACAAAATATAGTAAAGTAAGATACTATGTGGAGTCTGACATTATAAACAACAACACAACTGATAAGAAATACTGACAATGTATTCCATCAGGAAGAGACTGGTCTTACTTTGTGCTTTTATAGAAGAGTAGTAGAGAACCATTATCTCAGCAAGGTCATGAGAAGTATTTTACCAAATGATATTTGGACTGCAATTTTTTTGAGAGCCACATAGTAAAAGGCAGAGGGACAAAAGTATTTATGATATGATTGTGACAGGGATATGGATATGGATTAGCTAGAAAAGGTGCACTGAGGTTAGTCCAATCTTTTTGCTGGTCTTCAGAGTTCATCTTTAATGTTGAGATAAAAAAAATAGTATATTGAGTATTATTAAGGGCATGGAAAAATACTGAACAAATTCTATGGTAATCTTTCATACCATCTGTCACTCTAATTTTATATGTTTTCTTTAAATTTTGCTTTGTTTTGCTGTAGTATAGTAAAATGCTGTCTAACTTTAGTTCCTAGACTTCTACAGTATGTCAGGCAAACTCTGAAATGGATTTTTCCCTTATTAATTTATACACAATAAACTGTATCAATTTAAAGTTTGCAATTCAAGAAGTTTTGACAGTTGTATATGCCTATGAAAGCACCACCACTGTAAGAACACACTATTTTCATTATATCCAAAGGAGTCTTATTTTTTTTGTTATATAATATTTCTCTCTCTCTCTCTCTCTCTCTCTCTCTCTCTCTCTCTCTCTCTCTCTCTCTCTTTCTCTCTCTCTGCCAAATCTCACTCTAGGCCATCATTGATTTCCTTGTCTTTCCAGGGCATGTCAACAATTAAACAGGGAAATAAAACTAAGAAGAAATCAACTGAGTGTCTCTCTCCTGGAAAATCTTGTATTTCTACTAGTTCTAGCCTTCTCATACTGGTTGCCTGTTGTTGGAGGGACAGAGGCAAAGAAACAGAAAGAAAAATGTTTGTTGTGACCAAGCATGGGAATTAACCTCCTTTGGGGAGTCTGTTTTGACTGTATTCTCATGTATTGTATATACATGTTGAATTTGAAGCATACTATTTGTTCCTTATGTGCTGAAGTATACCAACACTGCCTAATATCTCTTCTATTCAAAAAAATTTGTAAAGAGTTATATGGTGAAACTAATCAAAAGAGCATATGTTAAGGACCGTAATGTGAGGACTACTATGCAGAGTTGAGGAACAGTATTGGGATTGCCCGATTGATTGTGAATTTTTAAAAAGTTAGTCAATGCAAACATTTCAAAATGTGTACAGAACATCCCTTTCATTTAACACACACACACACCTCTTCCATACACAGACCCGAAAATTGTCACCCACGACAGGAAATATAGACTCATTTAATCCCCACCACACATTGAGACTCAATTAAGAAAACTCTCACTTTTCTTTCACATGCTTTAATAGATATGCACTGCTCACTCTAAACCACTATCACCCAAATAAAAGAAATGGATATTTAGTCTAAAATTTATGATACTTGATCTGTACATTAGCTAAGAACATGATAAACAACTCCATAAGTGCAACCGATTAATTGAAAAATAAATAATCTTTCTATGGTTTTCCAAAGTTACAGTATTGTACTTACTGCATGATGTGGGCTGATTTCTGCTGAACTGGGTCATTGAGCAACTTCAGTTATTCAAAATTTCAAATTCCTGTTTCTTTGTCCCAGAAGAAACCTCAATTTATCTGAAGATATATCAGATCAAATTGAAAAATGCCCTAATCTCACCATGTGGCTACAGCTCTTAAGTGGAGATTGCAAATATCTTTATCCTCTCCCTGATCTGGAAATACAAACCTGATGAATACCACATCTGGCTTTCCTTTTGCTATGATTCAGTCTTTGTAATGAAATGGTGGTTAATAACTGAGATCTAGTGAGGGAAGCTTTTCATAATTCTGAGGTCTCTGGAGATAAGATTCCTTGTATTTTAAATACACGCTTTGGGAACAAGAAGTAAAGCAGAGCTTTACTCTGCAGTGGCTACCAATAAAGAAAAGGCTCCTTTATTTGAGACGTAGGATAAAAGAATAGGAATTCATTGAACAGTAATCTTCCACATACCCAGAGACTCAATTAGACAGAGAACTCATGCTGAGAGTGAAAGAAGTGGTCAATAATTATACTTGGATAACACACCTAAACCCAAACTGAGATTCTGGAACTAGATTTCTATTTTTAATATTTGCATTCTAATATTCTTCCCTAATAGGCATATTGTTACACTTTTCATGCCCTTCCTAACCCAAGTCAATTTAGAATATGAACGTTAAATTTTAAATGGAAAAACAATGTTACTCCTGTCTTAAGACATTCCTGGGCATTGCATTGATAGCAAAGATAAAACATGTTGACATGGCCTCAGTGCCTGACTCTTACCTAGCTCTGCAGCATTTGATGCTATTCCTCATTCCTACATGGACTGAGTGGCCATTGGATTGCCTCTTTTGTGGAGTCTGTTCAAATATTGCCTCATTTAAAATTGGGTTTATTTATAGATCCATATTTGAGGGATGTGATGAGCACCATGGAGGGGAGGGGCATACCACCAACTCATGCTAGGGAGAGGCAAGTTACAAAATGTGACCAAAAAACAAACAAACAAACAAAAAAAAACAGGCTGAGTGAAGAAATTCGAGATGTAATTCCCGTATTATATAATTCTGCTCATATGAAATGTCCAGAAAAGGCAAATCTATAGACACAGGGAGCAGATTAGTGGGTCCCTGTGGTTGGGGATGGGGATTAGGGCTCTCAATAGGGGGAAGGAATTGCTCTAAAACTGATTTGTGTGAATGGCTGTACAACTTGGTAAATTTACTAATAATCATTTAATTGTACACTTAAAATGGAGTATACGGGCATGGTATGTAAATTATACTTCAATAAAGTTGGGTTTTTTTATTATTTTATTTTTTTTATTGGGGGAAAACCACAAACCATTTACAGTACAATGTTTACAGTCACAATTTGTAGTGAGCTGATTTCCCAAAATATATTACCACTCAAGTTGACTTATCTTGTTACATTCAAAAATCTGGTGCTCAAAGGGTGGGAGTGAACACTGGGGAATTGGTGGGCGGGGGGTAGACCCAAGGCTGAAATATTTTAATTATACAGTTCAGTCATGTTAAGTATATTGACATTGTTATGCAACACGCACCTCTAGAACATTTTTATCTTGCAAAACTAAAACTAAATATGCGTGAAACAACTACCCATTTTTCCTATTGTCTTGTTCTTTACAAACACAATTCTATTTGTTTGTTTTTAAAATGTAACTACTTTAGATATTTTATATAAGTGAATTCATACCATATCTGTTTTTTGTGGGGGGTGGCTTATTTTATTTAGCATAATGTCAAGATTACCTTATTATAGATGTTAGATTTCCTGCTTTTTAAAAGCTGAGTAATACTTCATTATTTTTATATACAAAATTATATTCAGTCGTTCATTATGTGAGAGAAGATTGTGTTGCTTTCACCTATTGGCTTTTGTGAATAATGCTACAGTAAATATGGATGTGCACATAACTCTTCATTTGACCATATATGTGAGGGATTGTATCTGTCTTACATTCTCTTTTATTTGCCTGGTTTCTGCTTTTGTGCTAGTATCAAACTGCTTTGATTATGTGTATAACATGTCTTGAAATCAAATATGATGCCTTCAACATTGTTCCTCTTTCTGAAGACTGTTGAACTATTTATGGTTCCCTGACATTCCAGATAAATTTTGAATTGCTTTTTCTATTTCTGAAAAAAAATGCCATTAAGAGTTTAAAAGGGACTACATTGAATCATTTGAGGCAGTATGGATAGCTTCCCAATATTAAGTCTCCTAATTCTTGAACAAGAGCATGCTCGAGAGTGTGTCATTTAATTACCATTCATTTGTGGACTTTCCAGTTTTCCTTCTGTTATTGATTTCTAGTTTCATTCCCTTTTGGTCATAAAAGTCTATAATATTTTAATTTTAAAACATTTGGAAAAAAACTTATTTTGTTGCCTAACAGGTACTGTATTCAGGAGAATTTTTTATTATCTGTTGATAAGATTGTGTATTCTGCTACTCTTGTGTATTCTCTATTTGTCTATTAAGTATAATTTTTTACGATGCTTTCAAGTCCTCTGTTCTTCATTAATATTGTGACTTGCTTTATTATTCATTACTGATATTAGGGCATTGAGGTATCCTACTGTTATTATATTGCTGTATATCACTTGCTTCAGTTCTGTCAATGTTTGCTTTATATATTTGGCAACCTTAATTCACACACACTCACACACACACACAAAATAAACCATAGGTTCTCAGTGAATGAACCTTAATATTATTATTTAATATCATTCTTTGTCTTTTGTGACAGTTTTGATGTAAAGTATATTTTATGATATAGGTTTTGCCTATATCAGTTTTTGCCTCAAAATATATTGTGTCTAACTGGACTCTCTGCTCTCATTTGATTAGCATTTGCATGGAATGTATTTCTGTCCAGCCACTTTCAGTTCACTTTTTTCTTTAGATCTAAGGTGAGTCTTTTGTAGATAGTATTAGATGGATCTTGGATTTTTTTTATTTTCTTAAATATCTTTATTCAATTTATAGCTTTTGATTGGGAAGTTTAGTTCATGAATGTTTAAATAGTTTTCTGAACTGAAATGACTTATTATTGCCAATTTATTAATTATTTTTTTTGGTTCTTGTACCTATTTTGCCTCTCTTTTTCTCTCTTTCTGTCTTCCTTTGTGTCTCCTTGAATTTTGTAGTGATAGGCTTTGACTTCTTTCTTATTTTATTATTCATACTTTAGTGTATTTCTATAGGTATTTCCATTGTGGTTACCATGAAGATTACAGAAAAAACCTCTTATAGTTACAATATATGTTAAACTATTAACAGCTTAAATTAGTTGCATTAAAAAATTCTTCCTCATTACATCTGCCCTCAACTTTGTTATTGATATCACTAATTATATCTTGTTATATTATATACCCATTAACTGTGATTTATGTTTATTTTTATATCTTTGTCTTCAAATTTTAGAGCATGAGTAAAAGTGTTTTCCGAACCATATTATAATATTACAGATTTTTTTTTTAGGTATACTTGCATGTCTTTGTCAGAGAGTTATTTACTTTCATACAATTTTGTGTTGTTTCTTATATTATTTTATATTTAATGAAAGGGGCTCCCTTGGTCATTTCTTGTGGGGCAGATCTAGTAGAGTAGTGATAGACTTCTTTAGCATCTAGTTATCTTTGAAAGTTTTTATTTTTTCATTATTTGGAAGGGGAGTTTGCTGGACATAGGAATTCCACTATGAAGTTGTTTTTTTTTTTTTTTTTCCCTCAGCATTTTGACTATATCACCTAATGCTTTTCTGGCACACAAAGCTTCTATTGATAAATTCTCCAGTCATCTCATAGGATTGTGCTTATAGATGACACATCACTTTTCTTTTGCTGCTTTCAAGGTTCTCTTCTTGTGTGTGATTTTCAAAACTTTGCTTATAATCTGTCTTGTTATGGTTCCCTTTATGTTTATACTAGGTGATGTATGTTGAGCTTCTTGATTTTATTGTGTGTCTTTTTTCTTACATTTGAAAATTTCTCAGTCATTCATTATTGTATTCTTCAGCTTCAGAATTTGATTCTTTTTATACATTTTTATATAGGAAAGTGATAGTCTCACTTTCCTGATTTCATTTAGTTGTCTGTGTTGTTCCCACTTCACTCACTGAGCATCATTCACATGGTTATTCTCAATTTTTCATGTAATATATACATCTCCATTTTTACAATTGATTTCTGATTATTTTGTTTCTTTGATTGGGATGTGTTACCCAGATAATTAGTATATGTTGTAATCTGTGGGTGAGATTTGGAGATTTAGAAAAAGCCACCTGTCACAACCTTTGTAAAGTGGCTTTGTCCTTGGAGAACCTGACACAAATTGACTGAACTAGGGATTGTGGGAGCCATGCAAATCTGTTCTCAGGATGTTTCTTCTGTGAAATTGTGTGTTTATTTTCCAGTTAATGAGATTTCCTCAAGTATCTTCTTAAAGGCCTGTAATCAGTTACTACACCAGTTGTCTGTCTGTGATGCTGAAGTTTCTCTGCTGCTGTAACAATCATTTACTTTTGGTTTCAGCACACCTAGATTATTTTCCAAAGTATAGCAGTACTTTTTTCAGCACTGTATGTCATGGGAAACAGAAACCAGTGTTTGGAAAGGCCCCCAAAAAACAGAAGTATGGACATGTCCTACTATTTTTTCTCTTTTGTGGGAGAAGCCAGAAGTTGAGAATTTACTGCTATATGCACCATGCTGTATTAAGGAGGAAGAAGGGATGTGGTGGGTAAATGTGACATTTTTCCCCTTCTATATGGCTATTGGCATAGTACTTCACCTGGAGTGCTGCAAACTCTCAGGGTGTCTGTAATTCTCACAAAGGCAATTTTGTCAGTATATTTCTGTTACTTGTGTATCTATAAAGTAATTAGGGCCTATGGTATTTTATTATACCATATTTCTAATGTGCTTAGTATAATTTTGTTTATGATTTGTAATGTATATACTTCTGTGTCTAAAGAAACTTATTTTTATTTATTTCAGCCATGTCTTCTAATTATACTCAAGACCATTTCCCAGAGCAGGGCATAAAATATTCATTTTAGAAAGTGGTACTGAGAAGTTATATAAGTTGTGCCCTTCAGAATTTAAACTTAAAGAAAGACTGGGAAAATATGGGTGAATGTAAAGGGCCAAATGAATGTTATAATGGAATTAAAGAATTTTCAACAATTACTCATAGGAAAAACTTCCAATGTAATGAATGTATGAAAGTCTTTAGAAAATTATCGAATCTAAATAGACACAATTTAAGACCTACTGTAGAGAAGAAAGCTTACAAATATAAAAATGTGGAAAAGCCTTTAACCAGTGCTCAAGCTTTACTAAACATAAGAGAATTAATACTGGACAGAAGTCTTACAAATGTAATGAATGTGGCAAAGTCTATAAATCTTGCTAAAACCCTTCTCAACATAAGAAAATTCATACTGGAGAGAAACCCCACAAATATGAAGAATGTGGCAAAGCATTTAACATGTTTTCAAACCTTTCTAGACATAAGATAATTCATACCAGAGAAAAATCTTACAAATGTGAAGAATGTGGCAGAGCCTTTAAACAGTGCTCAAACCTTTATAGACATAAGAAAATTAATTCCAGAGAGAAACTGTGCAAATATATAGTAGCAAAGTATTTCCCCAGTGCTCTGACCTTGCTATACATGAGAGAATTCATATCTGAGAAAAATTCTAGAAATATAAAGAATGTGGCAAAGCCTTTAATAAATGCTCACATATTACTTAGCATCAGAATTCAAACTGTACAAAAGTGGTATAAATGCAGTGACTATTGAAATACATTTCACAAAATAAAAGTCTGAGCGTTCACCAGAGTATTTAAACTGAAAAAATGTTCAACCATAAAGAGTAGTGCAATACCTATACTTGTATCACAGACATTATTTTACATAGCAGACTTTATACTGGAGAGAAACCCTCTGAAAGTTGCTCAAACTTTATTCAACTTCAGACATTGTGGATTGGAGAGAAACATCACAAATGTAATAAATGCAGAAAAACATTTTTTTTCAAAAAATATACCTCAGAAACAACACAGCTCATACCAAAATATATTTTACAGATGCAGTAAATGCAAAAAAGAAAATCTAATCAAAAATCAAGTCTAAACAAACATTAGAGAATTCCCTATAGAAAGCAGTGAGGCACTAATGCTTCTGACATTACTCTAAGGCAGATTGCTGATTATAGAGAATAATCCAAAGTTAAAATAGTTAGATGATTTATTTACATTTAAGTTTAAAAGGAGAAGAACTTTTTTGGAGAGTTGTAATTACATTGAAAGAAAACTTGTTTTGCATTAAAAGAATTTTAGACTTTGTAAATTAAATATTGATGGACTTTAACTCTCAAATTACTTGATACTATCCCTTTATCCCTAGTGTTTCTGTGAAAGCATCTGGCAGTTTTTGCTACATCAAATCTATGAAAGTTTCTCCTGAATTTGGTGGGCATCGTTGATATACTCTTCCAAGGAAACTTTAAGGACACTGAAATGTTAGATTCCTGAGTAAAATCTAAATGGAGAGGCTCTTTGTGATTTACTTATAACAGTATTATAAGTGATGTATGAGGTAGAATATTCTCCTACATTACAGTAAGAGGGAAAGATTTTGAATTTTAGAATTCAATTGTTTTACTGAGTGCACATGAAGATAATAAAATACAATAGATTTTGTAATGCTTCTTTTAAGACTATGTGTGAACTTAATTTGTTTTGATGAAAAAAGTTAATGTGTTGACTGTTGAGCATTGAATGAAGTGTTATCCTTCCACCAACATTAAACTAGCCCACCTTTTCCTTTTCTTTTTTTTTAAAGTAGACTTTATTTTTTAGAGCAGTCTTAGGTTCATAGCAAAATTGGCCAGAAGATACAGAGATTCCCCATATACCCCCTGCCTCCTATTTGCATAGCCTCCTCCATTATCAACCCCCTCACTAGAGTGGTACATTTGTTATGATGAGCCTACACTGATGCGTCATTATCCCCCAAAGTCCGCGGTTTACATCAGGGCTCACTTTTAGTGTTGTACATGCTATGGGCCTGAACATGTGTAATGATATTCAGCCACCATACAGCATCAGACAGAGTGGTTTCAGTGCCCTGATAGTCCTCTGTGCTCTACTAGTTCATCCCTTCCTCCCCTGTAACTACACATCTTTTTTACTGTCTCCATAATTTTGCCTTTTCCAAAGGGTCATATGATTGCCATCAAACATTATGTAGCCTTTTTAGATTGGCTTCTTTCACTTAGCAATATGTACTTAGCCCACCTTTTTCAAGGTTGTAGGTAACTCATACTAACAATATACTATTGAGTAACATAGAATAGCATTTTTAATAATCTTTATTCTAATAGGCTTTAAATTTCAAATAATTTAAAGAATATTTTTCATAGGTCATATTTTTATTCTTTATATAACTAAAGGATTACACAGCCATTATGATGGTTATAATGGATGTTATACAGGAGTATAATAAAAATCCATCTATTTCTGTATCCTAAATGACCATTTACAAAATTTTATTCTACATTTTTCTTTGAACATGTGACCTCCTGGCCTGTAAAACACAAAAAACTTTTATTTTTGATTAACATGAAGTTAAATATACTATAGTTAATTATAGTATATTTAAATATACTATAAAAATAAACTTTAGTTGTAAGAAGATTATGAAGAAAGTAACTGTTTTGATGTGTTGTGTTTTGAGAAGCAATGAAAAAATATTGGAACAAAACAGATAATTTACTAGCAAACTAGAAACCTCAAATATTCCAAAAGTAAATATATTTTCTCTGCTTTGTATTGAATTTATTTCCTTAAAATCTTAAAGCTCCTGGTT
>CAUYRT010051619.1:0-39653 GCA_963574885.1 Lepilemur ruficaudatus | reverse complement strand
GAGATTAATTGGCTGACTAAAAATACATATAGAAAAAATTGGCTGGGCATGGTGGCACATGCCTGTAGTCCCAGCTACTCGGGAGGCTGAGGCAGAAGGATTGCTTGAGCCCAGGAGTTTGAGGTTGCTGTGAGCTAGGCTGACGCCACGGCACTCTAGCCCGGGTGACAGGGTGAGACTCTGTCTCAAAAAAGAAAAAAATAGTTATATAGGTAGAGTTACACTTACATATGTGTTATGTATATATGCACATAGATACATACATATCCTGCCTTGTTACAACAATAGGCCACTTACAAGGATTCATAAAAGGCAAGCAGATGAATAAAATTAGAAGCAGGTGAGTAATGTAAAAGGGAAACAAACATGGCTAATATGTGACTGTGTCTTGCATTTTTATTGCTGTTACATATGGGCATACATTTGGCTCTGAACTTGCTAATGTAATAGTCATCTTGGCAAATGCAACCTGGCCAATTACACAGTTCAGTGTTCATTAGATATGAAGATTTACTCGAGTACAGTTGACCTTTGAACAGTGAGGGGGTTAGGGGCTCCAACCTCTCACACAGGTGAAGATTAAGTATAATTTTTGACTCCCCAAAAACTTAACTACTAATAGCCTACTGTTTACTGGAAGCCTTATGTATACCATAAAGTCAGTTAACACATATTTTGTGTGTTATATATATCATATACTATATTCTTACAATAAAGTAAGCTAGAGAAAAGAAAATGTTATTCAGAAAAGCGTAAGACAAAGAAAATGTATTTCCTACTCATTAAGTGGAAGTGGATCATCATGAAGGTCTCATCCTTGTCATCTTCATGTTGCATAGCCTGAGGAGGAGGAGGAGGAGGAAGAGGAGGACAAGGAGGGGTGGGCCTTGCTTGCTGTCTCAGGGGTGGCAGAGGCAGGAGAGGTGGAGGAGATGGAAGAGGAGGCAGGAGACACAGGCACACTCAGTGTAATGATTTTTGGGGAAAACAAATCCTCACATAAGTGGACCTGCAAAGTTCAAATCCATGTTGGTCAAGGGTCAGCTGTGTAAGGGATTCTGATGCTAACACCGGAAGGAAGTCCTCCCACGTTCTTCTGACAGAAGACACTGCCTGTTGTGAAGACTTTGGAAGGTTCTCCCAGACGACACAGATGCTGCTTCTCATTTTCTCTCCCCTTGACCAGCAACATCCCATCAAACTGTCTTTTAGTAAAAGGAGCTGGGTCAGGAATGCCTGAGTCCTGCCTTGGATTAATCCAGTGGTACCCTCTAGGGAAAGGGGCCTCAAACTTTGCCACACATTTCAGTCACCTGGGGAGCTTTTCAAAATTCTGATGCCCTGGCTGCACCCCATAAATCAGAATTTCTGAGGATGGGACCCAGAACACTGAGGTCAGTAAGTAGTAATCAGAACAGATGAGTCTAATGTATAGCAAAGTTTGAGAGCTGCTTGTTAGAATGTCTATGCTCAGAGTTGAAATTGAACTTGTCCTAGTAACAGAGCTGAGATTCAAACTCAGAATTGTCTAGCTTCAAAGTGCGTATTCTACTTTTTCTTTTCTTTTTTCTTCTCTTTTCTTTTCTTTTCTTTTTCCTCCCTACCTCCTTTCCTTCCCTTCCCTTCCCTTCCCTTCCCCTTCCCCTTCCCCTTCCCCTTCCCCTTCCCCTTCCCCTTTCCCTTTCTTTCCCTCTCTCTCTCTTTCTCACTTGCCCAGGCTGGAGTACAGTGGCACAATCATAGCTCACTGCAGCCTCCAACTCCTCAAGCAATCCTCCTGCCTTAGCCTCCCTAGTAGCTGGGACTATAGGCGTGTACTATCACATCTGGCTTATTTTTTTATTTTTTGTAGAGACAGGGTCTTGCTATGTTGCCCAGGCCGGTCTCAAACTCCTGGGCTCCAGTGATCCTCCCACCTCAGCCTCCCAAAGTGCTGGGATTATAGGAGAGAGCCACTACACTCAGCCCTACCTTTTCTTTTTTGATCACAGCTCTTCGTTAACTTCCTCAGCCTCTCCATGCTAGTTTAATTGACATATTCGGGTGACATTCTGCAGTTGGCCAATTTCATTGTCATTTTCAGACACTTCAAATACATTCACTCATGTTCCCACTCTGACTTCCTCCCTCAAATTTGATGTATACCATGGCTTCAAGCCAGACTAGCTCCCTAAGTTCCTCCCTATTGGACGGTGGAGGCCCAGTATATCAGACTAACCCCTTGTCAATGAAAACATGTGCCCATAGGCTGGGTAATTATGAAGCCATCATATGATCCTGGCCTAGAACAAATATTCCCTAAATCTGGAAATAACCATTCCCTATATTTCATTGACCCATTTTAACCTCATGCCTCCCAAAACCAAGGTTTTGTGAAATAATTTACACATTATCATCAACTCATTTACACCTGCATTCTTTGTGGCTAAAGTGCTAGTTGTGAAATTTGTCCCAATCTATGGGCGTATACAATTTGTCTGGCTTCAAAGTACCGGTTCTACTTTATTCATGTTTTCATTCTCAAATGTTTTAAAAGGTTTAAAAAGATACATTTGTTGGCTTGTCTCAGCCTTGGAAGATTATTGTCAAAAGTTTTTATTTTTGCGATGTTTGTTTGCTTTTTTCCTTTCTTTTTTCCCTGCAGAAATGAAACCAGAGATGAAGACAAAACTTAGTGAGCAGCGTCCTCAGATTCTCAGCGTGCAGAGAGTCTACATTCAGACCAGGGAGGAGAAGCGTATTAACCTGACCATCGGCAGCAGGGCCTATTTGCTGCCCAACACGTCCGTGATTATTAAGTGTCCAGTGCGAAGATTCCAGAAATCTCTGATCCAGTGGGAGAAGGACGGCCGCTGCCTGCAGAACTCCAAACGGCTGGGCATCACCAAGTCTGGCTCACTGAAAATCCATAGTCTCGCGGCCCACGACATCGGCGTGTACCGGTGCATCGCGGGCTCTGCGCAGGACACGGCTGTGCTCAAGCTCATTGGTACCGACAACCGGCTCATCGCACACCCAGCCCTCCGGGAACATCCTGGGATGGACCACAATGAAGCCAGTAGTTTGGGAGTCACGGGGCATAAAAGGCGGCAAATGTGGAGTAACAAAAACGAGCTTTACCTGGGAGACGGCCAAATTAACAACCAGCCTTTCCTGAGAGCTCTGTTAGGCCACTGCAGCAATCCTGCAGGAAGCACCAGCTCCTGGGAGTTTAAGAATAAGCAGTTTGAAGCAGCAGTTAAGCAGGGGGCGTATAGCATGGATATGGCCCAGTTCGATGAACTGATCAGAAACATGAGTCAGCTCGTGGAGACCGGGGAGGTCAGCGATGACCTGGCATCGCAGGTGATCTACCAGCTGGTGGCTGAGTCGGCTAAGGCACAGCCCACACACAGGCAGTGGAGGGGCATCCAGGAAGAGCCGCCTCCCATTCAGCTCAGGGGGGAAGCAGGAAATGTGCCCCAAAGCTCGAATGCGGAAACCTCAGGCAAGCTGACATTCAAGCCAAGGGGACCTGTTCTCATCAGGCAAAGCGAGCTTCCCTCAATTTCGTTTAATAAAACGATAAATTCCAGGATTGGAAGTATAGTATATATTACAAAACGGACAGAGGTCATCAATATACTGTGTGAGCTTATGACCCCCAGCGAGGCCACATACACATGGACCAAGGATGGAGCGTTGTTGCAGCCCTCGGTAAAGTAAGTAAAGTAAGAATGCAGTGTTCATTTTTCTAGGACCTTCTTAATGGCTATTCCAGTTTTCTTGAAAATATTTTCAAATTCCATCTCCTAAGAATGTGTTTCCGACAGGATTCTTTAAGAAAGAAACTCAAAAATGTTAGGATATGTTTTTCACATGTGCATTGGAATTTCGTAAATTAAACCATTGTATTGTCCCCGTCACTATCATCACATAGGCGTGACGCAAGGCTGGATACAGCAGGAATGAGTTTGTGCATGTGTAGACTCTCCCTTGCACGGCACTTACCATTTGAAAATGAAATCAATATAAGACTATTTAAAAAGTAAGCATGCTAATAATAATCCTACATTATGTTGGATCTGCAAATCGGAATTCATAGAGCTCTTCTGTGTCTAGGAGTGTGGTGTCTCATTTGAGCTCACATCAGCCCCAAGAGGTTGTCAGGGCAGGGGTTGACGTTTCTGATGAAATTGTTGAGAAAGAGAATCCCATGGCTCTTCCATGGCCACTTAGAATCAGGGCTGTGTCTCCTGAACACCACCCGTGGTATTTAAATATCATACAAATATTAATCGTAGCCTTAATACAAATATGAGGTATCTGAAGTAATTTTCTATTATCATGCAATTTTTTATGTCATATAATCCAAAAGATGATAAGAATCAGTTTTGTGAGATGTTCAAAACAATATTAAATCATATATTATTGTGATCTCTATGTCACATTTCATTTATTTTACATAAAACAGCAGGGATAACAGATATTAATTTACTTTTGCATTTATTACTGTCTTCAAATCTTGCTATTTGTATACAGAGGACTATAGACATTATTCTTTTTTTTAATTTGCATTTAAGAGCTCAAGCTATACCTTATCTGTCTCCAAGGATGGTTAGGAAACACAAACAAAACAGCAGATGTAAAATTGTTTGGCAGAGACCATAAGGTATTTTCAAAATGCAAGTTTTATTTTTATCATGTCCTTTGGGCATTAAGCCTAACATGTAAAACATCGTAAGAAATCTAGGTAAAATCCAGCTTTTTATAATGAACTATAAGGCCATGTCTTAAATTGAAAAGGTAGAAGACTAATTTTTGGATTTTTTATATCCTAGAACTCTGAACAAAAGTGCAAATGAAATTTTAGAAGTGGAATCAAACTTAAGGCTTAGCAATTCTCAGAGCTTTTGGTCTTGGGCCCCTTTAAACTTGAAAATGATTGAGAAGCTCAAAGAGCTTTGAAATGTGAGTTATGTCTTGCTACTTGCCTTATTAGAAATTAAAGCCAAGAAACATTTAAAAATCTCTATTAATCCATTTTGGAGAAACAAAACCATCACATGTTCACATAAATAACACACTTTTTTTGAGAAGCATTATCCCACCCCTCCCCCCACCTGTCAAAATTGCTGATAGAGGTGGAATTGCGTTACATCTTCACAAATCTCTTCAATGTCTGGCAGGATGAAAGACAGCTAGAATCTTATTTCTGCATCTGTTACGTTGTCCTAGTTGAAGTATGTGGAGCAAAAAATGGGCTTCATAAAAATATGTTGTTGGAAAAAGAAGGAATATTTTAATACTCTTTCAGATCGCTGTCAATATTCTTCTTGAGTACTACACTAAAACTGGACAAACGGTTTCTCAAATGATAGATGGAATGTGAAATCTGAAATGTTAATACTCTGTTCATAAAAATCTATTGGTTTATCTTACACTTTGAATAGATTTTTTTACCCAGGCAAGGTTTTGTGGCACTGTACATTGGTCATTTGGAAAATATTGGCTCACTGAGGTATACAGATCTTCCAAATATCGACACATTTCTTTCGCTACACAATATAAAAAATACACATAGTCTTTAATTTCATCACATATCTTATCAGAGAAGTCTTAAGTTTTGGGAAGCTGTCAAGTTCACAATGGTGGATACTATTACTAGTTTTCCAAAATTCTAATTTTAACTTGAAAGCTCAAGTTTTATTATTGGCAACAAATACTATCAGTTGTTTCCTTGAATTGTCCAGTCCACTTCATTCATTTAAAAAAATGTACGTATCTGCCAAATACCCCAGGTGGAATCAGAGCGGGAGCTCCTTTGTCACAGTTTGTCTGTCAGTCATTCTTATTCCGTGAGGAAAGCAGCCAGTCGGCGGCTCAGACACTGGCGCTGACGTGTTACACTTGAGCACGCAGCAGGAGTGCTTCATGGGTTCTTCCCATTTTGTCATGCAGGACTCAAGGATCAAGATTTAGCAAGATTAATAAGTTCTGCTACTTCATTAAGGGCATCCTTAAGTGATACTGGCATCTCTGTTTCTACTGCAACTCAAGAGGACAGTCACTACTGGTGCGGTTTAATGCCACTGCCTTGGTCAAGCTCAGGTGCCGGCAGCTCTCCCTGCACTGACTTTGTACTCTCAGTGCAAAGGTCAACACAGTGAAAAAGGCAAATAATGGTTTAGTAATGTTATGAAAATAGTTTCAATGGCTTAGTATTATTATGAAAATGGTTTTGACTTCATGGACTCTTGAGGGGTCAAGGACCACCCTTTGAAGACTACTGGTCTGACTCAATTCCATTTTACAAGCTGTAAGGAAAGGGAAGCCGAGAAGGTTGAAGTCATCAGTTGACCTGTGGCCACATGAATCCTACAGTGATGCAGTGAAGTAGGGTCAGTTTGAATAGATATTTGTGGAACTGAGTTGATTTTGAATAGTTTGAGTTGATGGAATGGAATTAACGTAAGTTTCTCAGGCTGAGACTCCTGAGCGCCTATAAAAAAGAGGTTTTCACGTATAGTACATCCGGCTCACGTGTTTCCGCATGCTTTAAGGATTAATCATTTGAAATTGAAGCCATTTCATATGTCTAGTAAAATTGTTTGGTTTTAATTTTTTAAGAGAATAAGATCCATTTTTTTATTTCCATTTGTTTCACTGAAACTTACCCAATTAATTTGTTCAATTTATGTTGAATTTCCTTGACATAACAAAGGTCACCTTTAGTGTATTTTCTGAATCTGATAAATCTTTTCAGTTGAGGTAATTCAGAAATGGGATTTCTGAGAGTCTGTACCCAATGCGAGGAGACTGTAGGCGTGGATACCGTTCGGAGGTCAATTTTGTAAGAAATCTCAGCTGGGAAGGAAAGGCTGTGTATGGATTAATTAGGGGGGTGTCTGGAAAGATCAGCTTTGTTATTAGTTCAAGTTAAGAGAGTAAGATTGTGCGGCAGAGGCCAAGGTCAGATCCGCTAGAACCCACCTGCAGGCCAGGTGTGGACCCAGGCTGGGCACCTGTGAGGTCCCTGCATGCTCAGCTGTTTCTAACCTCAATGATTTCTCACTGGACTGTTAAGCTGAGGCCTTTTGGTGTGTTTATTTTTCATGCGTGGTTACTGGTTAGACTTTTGTCTTTAACAACAATTTCTTCTCAGTAGGGATTTGACAGTGACATTCTTGTCCTGCTAATAGGCAGGTTTGCCATACTCCTGTTGCTCTGGGACACTTGAACGGTTTTGACTTGTGCCCGCTTTGTGTATTTCTTAGGTGTGTTGGGGCGGGTGGCATCCCTGGACCTTTACCCTGCACCGTCACTCTGTTCTATTCTGTCACCCTACGTTCAGTCATCAGACGTTTTGAGAACTTGCTGTATAAAAGTCGCTGTGCCGAGCACCGAGAACACACAGCTGTGAATAAGATTTGGCCCCTGCCCTTGAGACAATCACAATCTGGTGGAAAGAAACAGCCATTTCATCAAATAAATATATGAACCAGAGAAGAAGGAGCCCAGAGGGGACAGAAGATAACTCTAGAAGCGTTGGGGGAAACTTTTACAGGGGAAATTACACTTGATCCAGGACTCAGTGGGTAGGTCGGAGTTTGCCAGAAAGGGGGAAGCGATTTCAAATACAGTGAACAACACATGCAAGAACTCAGGGTGATGAAAGATTATGGAATGTTCTGGAAACAGAAGTTCATTATGGCTGGAGTATGGGGTGAGCGACATGAAGTGACAGGAAATGAAGAAGTGGCCCAGCTCAATTCATGAAGAAACATACAGTATTTAGAGGTCAGAATAGTCCACATTGCTAAGATCTATGAAGTGGGATGGGGCAGGGGAGAAAAGTAGTATACAGACCACCAGATGATTGAGAAGCAGATTCAAATCATCAAGAAAAAAATAAAATTAAAGTAAAAGCAGAACAAGGGTTCTTTCCCACTTCTCTGAATAACTATCTAATCTGGATATACCTGGCCTAACTAATACACCTCACCAACTCTGATTCTCGAGGTGGTATGTACATGCCAGTTTGCACGAATATCAGGAATTGGGAAACTACAGTGAACTCATGCAGCTGAGCCCTAATTCCTAACACATGGTCCAAATCCAGAATATACCACAGTCTGCGCACTGCTACCTCGTCTGACTTCTTCATACGGTAATAATGAGACAATGATCCATCGCAAAGCAGTCTTAACCGAGCCCACTCACTCCCAGTGTGAAAATTCAAACTGAAAGTCCACACCTGCAGTTTGTTAGGAAGGATTTGGGCAGAAAATGAAGGTTTAACATGCAGCAAGTGAATAGATTTGCTAGATTGTCTTTCTTGAAAGTGGTAGATTAATAGGCATTGTGTCCATCCAGAAAAGTCTGTTCTCACGTACAGTGGGACGGGAAGACTGGATCTCCAAACACTGTCCAGCTTCACCATTGCTATAAATCTAAGGAAGAGAACAGACTTGTCCTGGTCTCTATCATGCCCTGCCTACAGGCCAGGTGGTTGACAAGATCGTCCTCAGGGAACCCTGCCAGCCAGGCCTGTCATTTTGCAGTCTTCTTTCTCTGAAACCCCCTGTGACCCTAGAGCAGTTAAATGTGTTACATGGATGCATTCTCTTTCTATCTGTTCTACAGAATAATTTTGGATGGAGCCGGGAAGATGCAGATACGGAATCCTACAAGGAAAGAACAAGGACTATATGAGTGTTCCGTAGCTAATCATCTCGGTTCAGATATGGAGAGTTCTTCCGTGCTGTATGCAGGTAATTCCCGTGGTTGAAACCCAGAATGCCTGTTTTTTTGTTTGCTTGTTTTTAACATCAAACTCTAAAGCAGCAGTGTCCTTCAGCATGCATCAGAATCCCCTGGAGGGCCTGTTGAAGCACACATTGCTGGACCCACCCCCGGAGGTTCTGACTCAGGTTTGGGATGAAGTCGGAGAATTGGTATTTTTAACATAATCCTAAATTATGTCCAATGCTGGTGGTCTCAGGACCACACTTTGAAAATGGCTGCTCTAGAGCTGGCTTTCTAAGAATGGGGAGTTAATGAGACAGGGTTTCATTGGCAGAGTTGATGCTATGGATTTTGCATTTTTAAAGTTCCACCAGCCAATGAAAGAGAATAATTGTCCTTTACAGGTTGGCATATACCTACCAGTGGCATACCTGCCAATCCTTAGAAACACTTCCAGGAAATTATAATGGTAAATTAGTATGTGTCTTCATGAGAGGTAGACAGTGCCATTTTGATATTAAAATGTGCTTTTATTATAAAGGAACATTTTTAGGTAATAAGGTTGCAGGCAATGCTTCCTTGTGGCAAGCTCATGTTCTGGGACTAAAAATAAAACAGCCATTCCACAGCTCCCTACTGTGTGGTTTCTGGTATCTGTGGCTCAAGTGGACTAAGATGAAAAGATAGACAATATCAGAGATTAGAATCCAGCATTGAGTCAACCAAGTGTCGAGCTTTGTGGCAGGTACTTCACATCTATTAATACAAATGAGGAGGTTGGACCAGTTGATTTTAAAAGGTCCTTGAATCTGTAGGAGCCCTTTCCCGGCTGCCTTCTCAAGGCAGGGCCTGCAGGCTTTGGTTTTCTGTGCCTTGGTCTTCCTGGGTGGTTCTGTCCTGGAAGCATCAGCTCCTTTGCAGAGAGCACCAGCTCCAGGGTTCTGGAATCCCTGGGGGGATGGGAGCCCGCCTTGCAGCTCTCAAGTCTCCACTTAAGCCCATCCCAGAATGATCCAGATTCCTGGTAGAGCTGGTTCAAGTTCCTCAGGGATCAGAGAGCGAGGGGTGACAACCAAAGTCCTTTCCCTGACAAAGCATTCCTGTCTTTTCAGTCCTCAGGATGGCTTTCCACCACCCCAGACACTCCAGGAAAAAATGGTACATTTGGTCCCCTAAGCATCGTCCTAGATTCCCTTCCCCAGAATACGTGGTTCCCAATACCAGCTCTTTCGGGCACTAACTATGCACAGGTGATAAAACTGGTTGAGGAAGCGCAGCTTCTCCCTCCAGGAGCTTGCATGTGAGGGCTGACGGCAGTGTGGGCAAACCAAACTCTGCAGCCGAGCTAAGGCACAGGAATGCTCTGTCCAAGGTCCCCTCGTAGGTTGTTGCCTTCCCTGATCCCTACAGGCTACTGAGAGACCCCTGGGTAACCAGCCCCTTTCTCTGTCCCAACACCCACACTCTTGTGTAGTAATGCTATCTCCCATGGGTCTGTGAACCCTTGAAGGCAAGAATTGTGTTCTTCAACTTTGTACTCCCATTGTCCAGCTCATCAGACACAGAGTATGTTTCTGGAGTGAGTTAATAAATTAATTTGTTAACTAAGTATTAAAATCCAAAAAAGTAAAAGTCCTCGAATGGATTCTTGACTCTTTGTGGCCTGGTTTTTATTGCTATATTTTTCCATGCAAAATTTATGCAGATATTTGTTTCATGTTAATTAAAATGTTAGCTTTGAATTTCTCTTGCAGACAGGTCTAATCCAATTGTCATAACCTCATACAATCTCATAAACTGGGCACTTAAGACATTTTCTCTCTTGAGACTTTCTCCACTGTAAAGAAATGTAAATAATGTTTTAAGTTGGCCTCTTTGCAGTTAATAGTCTTTAAATAGTAATGGCTTTTCTCTTTTGGATTGAAATGAGTTTATTTAAGTGGGGTCAGAAAGGGCCTCTCTGTACCACACATTGAGTGAGAACTGCAGTTGTAAGAGACCTGAGAGACCTAGCCCAATCCTTGTCCTTTACTGAGATGCAAATGGAAGCCCAGGCAGGGAAGCTTTTGCTCATGCACACACACAGCTTGTTAGAAGAGGTGTCACAGGAATCGTGGTCTCCTGCCTGCCTGATCTGTCTCCAGCACAGCTTTGAATGAGCTCTGAACCCTGGTGATATCCTGGCATCTGCATGTCAGCCTGGCTCTGGCACATACAGCATATGCCTGTTCTGGCATATACAGAGAGACTTTATATGGGTTAGGCACCTCATTTATATTAGAAAACACCTGCTTGCCTCTCGTCCTGTACCAGCAGACTTTGTGCTTATCAGGAGAGGAGATACTTCTCATCTTATACCTGGCACAGACCACAGAGTGGGCACTTGATACATGTTTAAGTGGAATAGAACCTTTTACTATTTTTAGGTCAATGTGAGAGGGCTCCTAGAGGCTTCTGCATACAGGATAATTCCTACCAGGGACAACAGACTGGATCAGGACCTCCTGCTCTGTATTCGTTAGCCCCTCCCCCAATATCTCACATCCCCTCTTCCAGAAAAAGAATTAGGTGGTCCTGAGCCCTGGTGTGATTTGGCCCTGCTTCAACTCATCCAGGGCTGTACTGCAGAGATGTTATTCCTGCCCTGCCATGGCTCCTTTGCTTTTTGCAAACTTCTGAATTCCTTCTTTTTCAAATTGTCAAAGATAAATTTATCCTCAATTTTGATTATAAAACTAAAATATCCTCACAGTCTATATACGATTGTTGTGATACACTTTTGGATGCATCCAACCGACCATCCATCCATCCCTCTGTCTGTCCACTGAGCACCTCCAGCAACACACGTGCAGGTCCCAGTGGTACACCATGAGGGGTGCAGAGAGAACCGGGGCTCTGTCCCTGCTCCCAAGAGCTCGGCAAAGTTTGCTGAATGCAACATGGTTTACCTAAGAGCAAAAGCCTGAACCTAACATAGTTTCCTGATCCCTTTGAATTAAGAGGCACCTGTCATCTTGTCTGTTGAAAGAAATATCACCAAACCGGAGCACAACCATCTCTCTGTCGTGGTTGGAGGCATCGTGGAGGCAGCCCTTCAAGCAAATGTGACAATCCACTGTCCTGTAAAAGGTAAGTGCGGTCATTTCCAGTGGGAGGGTGTGTGGCCCGCCCAGTGTTGCCAGGAGACGCCAGCCGGCACTTTGGCATTCTAGACCTCAGCCTGGTAGGCTTGAAAATCTGATTTTCCAGCACTCTGCCGTTGGATCTAAGTCTCAAGAGTGAGCTCATAGGGCTCATGAGACAATGTGCAAAACAGAATGCCAGCTCACTGGCTTCCAGAGTGGACTGTGACTGCCATGCATGCTGGAGTATTCCCGTTGGCAAGAACAGAACACTCCGTCCTGTGGGCAGATCTACGGAAGAGGCTTTTAGCCAGACGGTTGCTCGGTGAATATGGAGTCGGAGTGAGGGGACTTGTTGGAAGCTGTTGGACGTGTCCTCCAGGTAGACAGAGGCTCTGCTGGGCAAAGCCAGGTCAGGGAGCAGGAACGTCAACGTGCCCTGGCCTGCGCTCTATTCGGGACTGTGCTTAGGTGGGCATCGCAGCCTGTGCCTCGGTGGCTCCTTCTTCTGTGTTTCTAACTGCAGACAAACCTTCTCTCTAATGGGCACAAGCACTCATTAACAGAAATAACACTTTCAGTCTGACCTGGCCTTACCCTAAGGCCACTCTGTGTCCTCAAGCCGTGGATTCTTAGGCCTTAACCTGGGCCCGTGCAGCCCTGAACTGTAGATAGTATCACATGCCGTACACAAGCACATTTTGCAGGGGCCTGGAGGGCTGGGGGTGAGGGGCTACGTGAATGCTTCTTACCAGTTCTTTAAGAGACTTGTGAACTCCCCTAAATGGAGATCCACTATTTGAAGGTGACTTTGCAATTCCCTTGATTTATGTGCATCGACTTAACTCTCTGGACAACTGTACTTCCCGAGTTTCCAAGTTCTGAGACACCTGTTTTTGCAGCCACGTGGGAGGAATCCTAGCTAGGCTGTGACCCACATAGCCCAGGGTGGCCGAGCGCCTGTGCCCCTGCTCAGGTGCACAGTGAATGTGCATGCAGTGGGAGGGCCCAAGACACACTCATCTGACATCCGGGCTCTCCCGCGTCACGATCGTTTGCTTGCTGTGTCTCCAGAGCTGCACCTTTGGCTCCACAAACAGTGGAAATTTGCTAACCCCCACGGTATTATTTTTCACCCTTTGGAAGTCCCTGCAGTGTTTGGCCTACGCACACTTTTGAAAAATCTCTCCAGGCTCCCAACTGACTCCACCCACAAATATGTGAGTTTTCTGGCAAAACACACCTCGCGTTACAGAACGGCCGGCATTCTCTGGCCACAGCAAGGAGAAAAGCAGAGCGGAACTTTGCAGACGCCAAGCCACAGATGTCTAGAGTTTCTGTAGCCCTACACCTGCAGAGGATTCTGAAAAACAGATCTGACTTCTGTGAAGAGAAACCTCAACTTTTGACATTACTTCTAAATTTTTCACTTCCACGATAGTTTAAAATCAGGCTTTCGGGGAGAGGAGCCACTGGAAGGATTGTGGCGTATTATTTGCTATTATAAGTCAGGGACTGGATTTGGTGGAAACTGTTTTTGTGAGTGAAGCCAACCAGCAAAGACCATTAAACTCAGCTTGTTTTGTTCTCATCCGGGCCCTGTCGGAATGTGAGCTGTCTCTCACCCTGCCCGGCTCTGGCTGCCCTCTTTCCCTGGGCTGTAGGGCTGCTGGTCTGCAACCCCTCTGCCTGGAGGAAGCCCCGTGCTGGGGCACCCGTCGGCCCTCCCTCCCTACACGTGCAGCTCTCACTGGGGATTGTCCCATTCAGTCTTTCTTCACCTGGTGGTCATCCCCTGTGGACTCAGACCCTAGGGACTCATCAGGAGCTCTCTCCTTTTCACAGTAAACCTGCCTGTGGATGTACACACAATCATTTGAAGTTATGTGCCATTTTTTGAATTTTATTTTTTAGAGATGGAGTCTCACGCTGTCGCCTAGGCTGGAGTGTGGTGGCAGAGTCACAGCTCACTGCAGCCTCAAACTCCTAATCTCAAGCCACCCTCCTGCCTCAGCTTCTCAAGTAGCAGGGACTACAGGTGTGGGCCACTAGGCCCAGCTAATTTTTTAAATTTTTTTTAGATGTGGGGTCTTGCTATGTTGCCCAGGTTGGTCTCAAACTCCTGGCCTCAAGCAGTCATCCTGCCTCAGCCTCCGGAGTCACTGTGATTGCAGGCATGAGCCACCATTTTAAATAAACCTGTAGTGAACTTACACTGCTTTCTTATGGACACAAGCTATAGCTAACTTAGCTTTCTGTGGAGATGGATCTTTTTAAAAGACAGATGGTAAAGTTGAAGGGTCAGAAAACTCAGGTTTCAGAGACAATTCTCTCACTAGCTAGTATGTAGCCATAGGAAAGTCATGTACCTTTCATACTCTCTTCTCTAAAACAAGAAATACACTATCTTAGTGGAAGAAGGACTTTGGTTATCATCTGGGACATTATAACATAATTCACAGCATTGACTACTGCCTTACAGATGGCATTTTCATATTGCAAATTGGGATTTCTGTAAATTACTGACATATAAAAATTTTTCTTTTACTTTTCAGTTGCCTTAAAATACTTCCCACTAATTGTAATGACTCGTTTTTGCGGATCCCATAGCACATGTTCATAACTTCTAGACAAATTCGTATTTCTTTGTTATAGCCAAATATGTTTTACCCAACCCATATGGTATAGATTTCAATAACGATTATCTCTAGTCACCCTTAGAAATATTTCTAATAACGATGATAAATAATAGAACCAGAAAATCTGCATATTTCTAAAGGTTAAAAGTTCTGAGTTGCAAGAGTTATTGTCTTGCTCTTTAAGCTCTTTTTAAAAAAAGTTTTTCTCTAAAAGGCTAAAAGGGGGGATAGTTTAAAGTGCACCCTCTCTGCCACCTTCTGGCAAGAAAGGAAAGCTCCTCTGAGGCAAATGACCAGTAAATGTCCACAGCTGCATGTTTTACTTTTGCTTGTGTTAATGCATAGTGAGAAAATTACTTGAACTATAATTTTCTGTTGTGTGTGTGTTTTGTGTTGTTTATCTTACTCCTTAAGCTCATCAGAGATGCAGCTGATGTGAAACTCTGCTCTAAAGTGTTCTGTGGCATGTCTGACTCCTCTTTAGGCTCTAAGAAACTCTCTTGGCCCGCGGAGTGGAATGGGGTTGAGCTAGGAATATGGTGATTCCCAAACGGATGGTGCCGGCAAAGCCATCACTGGCCCAGCCCCAAGAGTAGAAAATCTCTTAAACACAAGGTGCGCTGGGCAACTGCTGCTTAGAGCAAACTGCCAATGTCCAGAAGGGCTAGAGATGCTTCAGAATTACAACTAAGCTAAAGAGTAAAGACATCTTATACTGGTAGTTATAGAGCATGCGTATGCAGCGGCTTCAGGAGGAAAAGTTCTGCAACTGTGGACAGCACCTGACCTCCCGCCAGACAGCTGCAGAATAATAGATGCAGAAAAAGCATTTGATAAACTTCAACACAAAATTGTGTTGAAACCTCTTGGCAAACCAGTAATAGAAAGGATCATCCTTACTCTTGACTTTTTAAAAAAGTCCCCATCAAAAACCTACTGCAAACATCATACTTTAGTGATGAGACTCTAAAACATTCCCATTAAAATCAAGAAAAATAAGATACCCTTCATCCCTGCATCTGTTCAACACTGCTTTAGCACTAGCCAATGCAGTAAGATAAAACTATTTTTAAAAGAAGGAAATATAATAATTAGAGAATTTCCTTCTTATTTGTAGATAATATAATTATCCTCATTGAAAATCCAAAAAAAAAAATATATAAAGTTTTGGATCTCTAAATTCAGAGTAATTTTAATTTAAAAAATAAAGTCCTACAGGATCGCTAGAACTTAACAAACTAATCCTACAGTTAATATGTAGGAGCAAGTGGCCAAAAATAGCCCAAACACTTTTGAAGAATAATAAGTTGGGCGATTTGCTCTGTCAAATGTGAAGACTTGTTATAAAGCTGAGGACTTACAGCGGTTTAAGAGGGATGGACAAATAAGTGGAATATAGAGCCCACACACATTCAAGCATATAGTATATAAAAACTCAGAATTTAATACCAATAGAATTAAAAATTCTAAATAAAGGACAGACTGTTAAGTAAATGATGATAGGATAATTGGTTGTAAATATTAAAAAACTCAACCAAAAATACCTTCTGACTGGTTTAAATGCCTAAAATATGAAAAACCTAAAAACTTTTATAATAAAATAAAAGAGATATCTTTATGTCTTTGGGATAGGAAAGATAGAAAAAAACACAAGTCCTAAAGTATCTGTTAGATAGTGGCGATGGTTGCACAACTCTGTGAATATACTAGAACTATGGAATTATATACTTTCAAAGGGTGAATTTTATGGTATGTGAATTACATTTCAATAAGCTGTTATAAAAATATTGATAAATTTTACTATGTTAAAATGTAAAAGTTCTGATCCCTGACACTGTCAACAAACTTAAAAGTCAAGCCACATTTCTAGATGAAAATATTTATTATATCCAAAATATGTGAATAACTTCTGTGAATCAATACAAATAATAAACCACTCAATATAAAAATGAGCAAAGTATATGAACAGTCAGTTCTCCAAAAGTGAAACCCTAATGAGCAATAAGCATATGAGAATGTTCTCATTCTCACTGGTAAGGAAATTAAAATAGAAGTGAAATTTCATTTTATATCTATTAGACTGGCAAAACTTAAAAGAGTTTGACACTACCAAGGGTTAGCGTGGAAGAACCAATCTAGAGAACGATTGTGTAAAATCTGATCAAGTCAAAGATGCTCAAAAGCAGAAATTCCACTTGTGCATATAGCCCTTGCGTGAAAAAGATGATTATAAGAATGTGCATCGCAGCATCGTTTGGGATAGCAGAGAGAGGGAAGGATACATACCAAGTACCAACATTGTTGGTACTCCTGGGAGAGAAAAGAGGGAATCGTTTGTGAATAGAACTTTAGCTCTACTTGTAATGCTTTATTTCTTAAAAAAAGGTCTAAAGCTGTGGGCATAGTGACACATACCTATAGTCCCAGCTACTCGGGAAGCTAAGGCAAAAGGATTCCTTGAGCCTAGGAATTAAGGGCCAGACTGGCCAACATGGCAAGACCCCACCTCTTAAAAAATGTCTAAAGCAAATATAGCCAAATATTAATGTGGACATGTGGTTATCAGTTATATCTTTCTTTTTTTTTTTTTATTGGTTCTCCCCCAAGTCAGGCCTCCATTGGGCCTATCACATAATCTCGTTGGTGCTTGGTTTTCTATTAAGGAATGAGGAATTAGGCTGAAATGACCGGGAAGATTCCTTCCAGTCCTGAAATTCTATGCTGGACCCTTGGTCCTTTGCAGGAATCTGAGGCAAATGGAAGTAAAGCTAGGGAAAGTGTTTGAACTGAGATACCTGGTCAGTCATGTCTTGGAACTGAGCGTCAAGAGTCCTCACTAAATATTGGCAAGACTGGGAGGGAACCTAGGGGAAAAAAATCTCTCTCAAAATAGATAGATACAATGTTCTTTACAAAGGAGTTACGTGGAGCTGAAATACCAGCCCATGAAAAGCTGAGTTACCTATATTATGACTTGAAACTATAGTTGTAATAAAAAGAGAGGAACCAAATAATGTAAGAATCTGTAATTCAATGAAACTAGAATTTGTGAAACTTTAAGAAGTCTTTTATGTGAAAGCTGATGTTTAAAGCAAAACAAGTTAATGGAGGAAAGTAAGTATGGAGGGTGAGGTTTGAGATGTGAACAGTCTTAGATGGAAATGACTCAGGTCTTGGTCAAGTCCCCATGACCTCAGAATGCACAGCTCTTTCTAGATGTCCGTTTGTGTCTACCAGCTGGATCAGGCCTGATCTTGCCTCCAAAAAGGGAGAAAGAACAAACAGGGAAAAAGATTTCCCCTGAGATAACTAGGTAAGATCTGATTGAATTAAAAACTTGGGAGTTATCAGGAGGTACCTTAGAAATCCACAAGTCCAGCCCTCATGTTTGGCAAACAAAGGCCCAGAGAGAAGAGACCCCACCAAGGTAACTAACCTAGATAATGACAGGGCCAAGATTGGAACCCAGTGACTGCCTCTGAAGCTAGTGCCCTTTCTGTTCCGAATGCCGCCCCTTCTGAGTGTTTTCTTATCTCATTATAAAAAGTGACACATCTCATTATAAAATATTTGGAAAGCATAGTATTATGCAAAAGTTTTATGAGGCCAAAAAAAAAAATTATCCTAATCCCATTGCAGAAACACAACTATTATTTCTGTTTTGCTGTATCCCTGTAACCCTTTCTCTATGGAATTTCTCATGATGTTAAAAAACCATAAATACCATTTAATGGCTATACCAATGTATTGTATGAATATAGCATATTTAAACCATTCCCTTGTTTTTAGAAATTTAAGCTATTTATTCTTCTTTACAATTACAGATAGCAGTATAAGAAACCTTTTTGTGTCTTTCGGATTATTTTTTAGAAACAGAGTAACAGGGTTGGAATGACCAGGTCACAGGGCAGTCAACATTTTTGTAACTTCATAGGGTATTAAATGTCTATAACTCTAAATACATTGTTGCACAGTTGCCTTCTAGAAAGTCTAAACCTACACTGGTATAGGCTTAAGCCCTATGCCGCTGTCATTTTTTTGGTCCCCATTGATAAGAAGTAGGCAGGAGTTATGTGATTAACCCCCCACAGTGTGCCGACAGGCACATGGCAGGAAGCACAGGTTTCGCTGGTCAAAGCAGAGTGCTTGGGGCTCCAGCAGATCCGTGGAGGCAGGGAAAGTCTTTCTTATCTGCAGGGTGACGGTGGTCAGTTTAGAGTAAACCTATTACACAAACTTAAAAGGATTTTCTCAATCAGGAAATTTCTTTTTCAGGGATAAAATGCTGTGGAATATACCTAAGAATGTTGTTGACGACTAGCGGAATTATTAGCTTTCTTTACCGGGTTTAATAACTCCCGTTTCAGGGGAGGATCTCGAGAAAATATTTGTGGTGCAGCAGGGTTATGTGGTTAAATTCCTAAACATAGTCTCATCATTCTAACAATAATTTTCTTCCATCAACTATTGGTTTATATTATGTAGGGTGGAATTTAATGGTAGCGATTCTCAAACATCTTCAAGTCATAAATCCCTTTGACTCAAAAATGAAAAAAGAACCATCTCTCCAGAAAAAATACATCTGCCCACAAAATTTTACATACAACATTCAGAAGACTGAAAAAGAAAATTTGAGGATTATCTGCTTGTTCCTGTTTTATGAGCTGAATATTTTGGTGCTTTTCCACCGTATTCTAAATTAAAGCTAATTTATTTTTCTTGATCTGTGATTTTTTTAAAATATATCCTCACTACTGTTTTTATCACTTTTTAAAAATCATATATAATCTTTGAAATAGCTAAAATTATTTTTAAGTGTATTTAAAATGTCTTTCCCACTCACAAAGGCTCCTCCCGCCCCCTTTTTCCTACTTCCCTACTTCTGAGTCTGGCACAGAAATCTTCTCACCATCTCGCTCTCCTAATCCTACATTCACGCAAACAGTCAATCATAGATGGTTAGAAATCCCATCCTTCTTTCTATACACTCAGTAGGCTTTCACCTAGCACCTAGTAAGCCAAATCTAGTTCTTTAGTGTGGCGAGGTGAACAAGATCTGGTTTCTGCAGCCATATAGACAAAGGAATTATGATACAGTGTCACAAATGCAGAAACAGAAGTGTTTATAAATGGATCAGGCACATAAAGGAGAGACTAGCTAAGGCTTCTAAAGGGTTGGAGCAGGTTTAGAGAAGAGATGAATTACAACCAGGCCACTTGTAACACAAAGGAAGCACATTTTAATCAAAACAGCATATATGCAGAAGCACAGAACATGAGAGCGCCTGGCTGGTCCGCAGAACCGCAGGCAGATCTGTGTGACTCAAAGCGGAGGGTGAGAGTGGAGAGGAGAGGAGAGAGGTGGGTTTGGAAGCGTAACCGGGGACCAGATTGTGAATGGCTTTCCACGTCATGGTGAAACCATCGGACTTCATTTTCTTGGCAGTGGGGAGGTAAGAAATGTTTTAAGCAGGATAATGGTCTGAGCAAATCTGTGTTTCAATGTGGATGAAAAATTGGAGGAAAAAGAAACTGCAGAAAACCTTACATTGAACTCGACCGTGGTCATCCGTTGGAGTGTTGAACCTAACACCCGCCAGTAACTTGACATATCAAAGTAGGATTCCACGCCTCTGATTTATCTGGGAGCGAGAAGGCATGTCTGGCATTTAGCAATGTAAGTGTCATTAATGGAGGGCTGGGACACCGTGTCCCCAGGCGAGAGCTGGAGTGTTGGCACATGGAGGCTGAGTCACGCACAGAGAGCAGCTATGTTGCAAAGAGCCGAGGAGTACGTACTAAGAGGCAGCAAAGAGCATACTGAAAAACCATCACAGCCCATCACCAAAATAGCAATAACTTGAGTACCTACTGCGTGTCAGTTTCAGCAGCCTGTTAAGGAGATATCTTTGTTTTGCTGATGGGCTCAGCAAAACCAGTAAGAACCAGTAAACACAGCCAAAGAGGTCCCTGGGGATTATCTCAAATGTTATGTCGAATTGGGAGACTCTTCCTCAGGAATTAGTGGGCAGCCAGGAGGGAACTAGAAGCTGGGCCTAAATGGCGGAAGCTGGGGCCATGCGCTAGGCTCGTTCTGCAGGTGGAATCAGGTGGGCCGACAACTGCTACCTCCGCGTTCAACGGTCTGCAGAGGAGGAATCAGCTGTCAACGTCCAAGAGGGCCAAGGAAGTGATTTTGAGATGGGTCTTTATGAGTAGGAACGTTCTAGGGAATAGCAGAAACGTGAAAGGGAATAGCAGATAGTCTGCAGTGGAGAGAAGAGCGCATGGAAAATCTCAGCACTGCAGTCCGTGCGGTGTGTTTAGAGAACAGCAGGGTTCCTGGGCTGTGGCTGCCAGTGCACCCGTAAACTGAAAAGGCTTTTGAGCTTTTCTCCTCTAAGAATAAGAAAAGCTATTGAGCTAGGAAAATTGGCTGTTACTCCCCACCATTCCTGAGGAGACGGGATCCTCCAGAAACAGAGTGAGGTGGCTCAGAAGAACCAAAAGAAGAGTCGATTCCTTGAGGAAGGCGGACAAGGAGCCCCAGGGAGTCAGCACAGCCTCAAGACGTCACCCAAGACATCACCAGCCCCACGCGGTTCTCTGGGGTTTGGTGGTTACAGCTTTGGAACCAGCTTGAAGATCACGGCACCTGATCTTCAAATAAGCGATGTTTTAAACCACAACTTTTAAAGAACAGGTAGCGGCTATTTGTTCCTCTATGTCCCAGTGTTAACTGATAAATGACCAACATTGCTGTTTATCAGGAGGGGCCTCAGGAGTGTCCACGCTTCTCCCGTTTTGGCTGTTGTTGAGCGGTTTTCCCCGCCCTCTGTGCTGGAATCAGCGATTCACACCACTCGTGTAGCTCCAGCATGTGTTGCAAGGCTTGATTTGCACCAGCTCTTGACTTTGCAAGTTATTCTTCAAGGAACCACTGGAGGTTTTGGTTTTAAGACGCTATGTGGAACAATTCTCACTGGCACTGTCTAGCATAAATGAGACCCTGGAGGACAGTATCAAGCAGTGAACTGTGTGTTGCTCATGAGGCGTGGCTGGGAGGGTTAAAGGGAGCTGCCCAGGCCCAAGCAAGGCAGAAGCCCAGGGTATCTGGGAGATCAGGGTGACCACGCCAGGTAGAGAACTTGCTGACCCTGCTCCATGTCATAGGAAACATATTTCAAAAGCCTTTAGGGACAGACTTTTAAGTTTGGAGTTGGGGGACAGATGCTATTACCCAGATGATTCCTGAATCCTCAAATCAAAAATAAATGAGTGAATCTTCAAATCAAATTGCTTGGGGAACTGATTATGCCAATCTGTTAACACCGTTTTACTAGAGGGTAGAAAGTACTTCAACTGCTATTCAAGAGAATTCTGTAAACCCACAGCCTCCAACCCCTAGGGCACAGACAGTACCAGTCCGTGGCTTGTTAGGAACTGGGCTGCACAGCAGGAGGTGAGCAGCAGGTGAGCAAAGCTTCATCTGTGTTTACAGCCGCTCCCTGTCTCTGGAATCACTGCATAACTCCGCCTCCTGTCAGATCAGCAGGGGCATTAGATTCTCCTAGGAGCATGAACCCCACTGTAAACTGCGCATGGAGGGATCTAGGTTGCAGCTCTTTATGAGAATCTAATGCCTGATGATCTGAGGTGGAGTGAGGCAGTGATGCTAGTGCTGGGGAGTGGCTTCAAATACAGGTTATCATTAGCAGAGAGGTTTGACTGCGCAGTAAATGTGATGTGCTGGAACCATCCCAAGCCATCCCCCACCCCATCCATGGAAAAATTGTCTTCCATGAAACTGGTCTCTGGTGCCAAAAAGGTTGGGGACTGCTGCCGTAAATAGGAAAAGCCGTAGCCCTGTATGTGAAGACAGTTCAGGATGTGGTATCGTGGATGGATAGTCCTTCATATCCAAAAAGCACAGAAAACATGCTGCTGAAAAGAACAAAAGGGTACGCAGTTAACTCAAAAGAGGAACATTCCTTACAAAATTTACTGTGCTGTGCAGATGGACCCTGCTGTTGAGAAGCATATGTTCATTATTCTACTTATTCTAGTAGCTTCCAGATATTTTCTCTGGCACTGAACCGTTGAACTCTTGTTTATTTGTTTCATTTATTAGTGACAACTCCCTCTGTGGTTTGCCTGCACTGTGTTCAGTTTGCCTCTTATCTTAAGAATTGGCAACATCGTTTCTCCTTGATTCCCTGGGGGTCACTGGTGGCAGCTTAACTTTTCATTTGTCATAGGTGAAAAAAAATGTAGACTATTGTGTGAGTGTTGAGTAGCTGGAGGAAACAAACAAATGAGCAAAATTATACAGGTATGATAAATATTTATATAAAGATCCAGCATTTTAGAGCCATCTGAATAGGCCAAGGATTTTATAGTGTGGAATATTTCATGGGCCCTTCAAGGATGAAGGAAATTTGTTTTTAAACACTGACTATTTTAAAGACACCCCAGAGGTCCAGGCTTTTTGCAACACATGTTTCACAGCTCCTCCAGATCTGAACTTTTTCCCACAACATTTGTCTTCCAAAAGCGATTTCAGCATTCGGGAAAGAGAACATTGAATATTTTAGAGCTGCAAGTCTTGGGGGAAATAGCCTGTCTTTAAGGTTAGATAAATAAGTTTAAACTATTTCTGACATTTTATAGCTGTTTCAACAGAGCAAACATTTGTTGTTTTGAAAGACGGTGAAGAGCCGTGGTAGGAAGAAGCCTGTCTGAGTTTCCTTTTCAGTTATCTGGAAATGCTCGCACGTGTAGCAATGCTTCTAGGTGCCCAGTCCCAGCGTCAACGTTCCTCAGCACCAGAGACCTTTGTCTCTGCTTGTACATTTAAAATCTTGCCACATTTTGTTTTCTGAAATTCCTTGTATCTGTAGAATATCATTGTCTGCATAAACTCAGTATCATACCCTTGCCGTCCTGAGATCTAGGTAAAGTATAATTGTCTCTGACTCCTGTGAGTTGCAGAGTTTGGACGCTCCGGAGCTTTCTGGAGCTGGTTTCTGACAGTCCTGGGGGATGGCGCCGGCCTGCGCCCTCTTGCCTCCCTCCCCTGCATTCAGCTGTGTGGTCTCCCCTCTGCCCACCATCATCCAGGAAGCAGAATGCAGCCCCGTACCTGCTTTCCACTCATAGCAAGGTATCCATTAATACCAAACAGTCGGAAAACTTAGTAAACAAGGCTGGCAGTTTGGGGATTGTGGCAAAGGTACCCAGTTACCCAGCTGACCCTGCTTCCTGTCCTTCACTCCTCACCCCAACCTCTGGGTTGCCATAGGAACTCCAAATTCTCTCCCTGTGATGTAGCTCTTGTTCACGCCTATAATCATAGCACTCTGGGAGGCTGAGGTGGGAGGATCGCTTGAGGTCAGGAGTTTGAGACCAGCCTGAACAGGAGCGAGACCCTGTCTCTGTTAAAACTAGAAAAATTATCCATGCGTCATGGCGCATGCCTGTAATCCCAGCTACCCATGAGGCTGAGGCAACAGAATCACTTGAGCCCAGGAGTTTGAGGTTGTAGTGAGCTTCACTGATGCCACTGTACTCTACCCAGGGTGACAGAGTGAGACTCTGTCTCAAAAAAACAAAAATAAAAACAAAAAATTTATTTTTAAAACTCTTGCTTACTACAATGAAAAAACCATAAGACACAGAAGAGTAAGTTTATTTAAATGTATAAGATCTACCTACATGTTGTCAAGAGAGGTTCTGGATCAAACCGCATTGGGGCAAATCTCAGCCCCAGCGTTTAATAGCCGTGATTTAGAAAGCTTAGCCTTTCTGTATGTATATGTTTGTAGAAGAAAAGACTAAAAATATATATGCATATGCGATTAGCATCCCTCTGGTTATTTAGGACCAGCCTAGTTGTCATAACAAAATTTAAACTAAATCTCTCACTGTGTTAGTTTTCTATTGCTGCTATAACAATTTCCACAAATTTCCACAAATTTAGAGGGTTAAAATAACGTCCATTTATTATCTCACAGTTCCATAGGTTGTGACTGAGCTGAGTGTCCTTAGAGTATCTAAGGCTGAGATCAAGGTGTGGGCTAGGCTGCAGGCCTCGTGGAGGCCCTGGGAATAAGTCTGCTTCCAGGTTATTGGCTGAATTCAGCCCCTTGTCATTGTAGGACTGAAGCTCCCGTTTCCTTGATAGCTGTCAGCTGGAGACAACCTGCACTCCCTGGCTCATGGCCCCTTTTGTCTTCAAAATTAGGAGTGGCGGGTCATGTCCCTTTCACACGTTGAATCTCTCTGAACTAACTCCTCATCTCTCCTACTTTATCTTTCTCCACCTCTCTCTTGCCCTTTCTCCTGCCCTCCTCTTCTGATTTTAAGGACTCACAGGATTACACTGGGCCCACCCAGACAGCCTCCCCATTTTAGGGTCAGCTGATTAGTAACCTTAATTACGTCTGCAGATTTCCCTTCACACCAGTACCTAGATTAATATTTGATTGCATAACCAGAGGACAAGAATAATCTGGGGAAGACATCTTTAGAATTCTGCCAACCACACTCAGATCATACAAAGCCACAGAGTTAAGGACAAAAAGCCCCAAGGATGACCATCTTGGACTCGGATTTTAAAAACCTCAAACATTATGTATGAAATAATGGAGTTCCTATTCTTGGTTCGGATTTCTTTGGCAGATGAGACAGTTGAAACCTAAATTCCTTGTTCAAGGCTGTAAAACTAATTAAAAAAAGAGACTTGGTGTAGTGGACAGAAAACCTTGACCTGAAGCCAAGTCTTACCAGTGTACTGCCTCCCAGGGAACAGGGATGATCGTGAGAACTGAAGCGTCACCACATTCATGGTGCGCACACACTGGCTGGTGTAAGGTGTGTTGCATGTGATGGGATAATAGCAGTTGTTGGCGTATAAGAGACATAAAAGATTTCGGGAGTTTTGCAGGGCTTTGCCTTGAAGGAATATGTGAACATCTTAGTTCACAGATAAAAGCTGCCTCGCCTCAGGAGGGCATCTCACAGATCAAGAGCATTTGCTTGGCGACGCTGTCCCAGACCTGTTGGCTTGCGCCTGACTCCTCTGTAGGACAAAGCTCAGTATGTGGTCACAGGTTGAGAACTGATCAAAGAGTGCCTGCTCTACAGATACCTGCAGCTAGAAACAATAGGCCTAAGGGACAGTTCCTGCTTCACTCCTGACTACCTGTCTCAATCAACAAAAAACTAGATAAAGAAATATAGAGCCACTATATTTCTGTTTAGCCTTTCTGCAAAATGATAATTTTATCTTAGGACTTAGAAGTTTATCTTAGAAAGATTTTGTAACTGTTTGCTCACATAGATAGAGTTAATTAAGGGATCTCTAGAAGCTTTTGGGGAGACTTTAAACCTAAATGAACTACCTGTTTTTATGTAAATCTGTTACCACTGGCAACTGATTTCTGCACCAATAAATACTGATGCGGGACTTCGCTCAGGGCCTCACAGCTCACGGAAATGCTGGAGGACCCCTGACTCTCCCATCTTTTAAAACTATACTTTCATTTCTGTGTCTTCTTTTGTTTCTCTATTCTCTATTTTCTATTTCTATGTTTTCATATCCCTTGCTATGATCCCTTTCCATATCCCCTGCCAAAGAGACCCGATTTTGCTGGGAGTGTAGCTAACGCAAGTGGTAACTTCTTTGTATTGTCAGAAAGTCATGTGACGTCTTCTGCATTCTCTCTACCCAGAACCCTGCGGGAGGAGAAAGATCCTCAAAACCAGTCACCTGGAGCAAAGTCAGGCGTGGTCTGAGGCTGCCTCTGCTCTTAAGAACCAAATAAGAGTTCTCTGAGTCTCAAATTCCACAGCCCAGCAAGATGCTGGGACTTCTCAAGATGTGGGGAAAGAGATTCTTTCCCTTGCTCATGCCCTGCTCTGTGTCCAGGCTCCTGCAATGTTGCTTATAGTCTCTGCACCTCCCTGCATCCATCCTGACTTGAAACTCAGCGTTTGCTTCGTTCTCTGAAATTATCCTTTTCAAAAAAAAAAAAAAAATTTATATCACCTTTACTAGTTCAATGAAACTATCCTCTTTTACAAAAACATTAATGAACAAAATTTGTTTCCCTGAAGATTGTGTATTCCTGCTAAAGGAGGAATGTTTCATTGCGTATGCACGGCAAACAACTTAGAGATCTACATTAGGTATTTTTATTTTCTGAAGCCTTTGTAAAAACCCACCCCTGGGAATTTCTCTCTCTGATCCTGGCTCCACATCCCCCCAGCTTTACCGACTCCTTCCATCCAGCCGTTCTCCCACGACCTCACCGACTTCAGAATGCGCTCCCTTCCCCATACCGAGCAGTCCCACCGTCCTCAGCTCCGGTTCCTCAGCGTGTGTACGTAAACCAGTCAGCTGCTCGGTAGACCAAAGCCCTGCGTTCTAACACGATACCCCACCTGTCACCGAGGAGCTATAGAAGTAGAATGTTTCCTATTTTATGTGATTAAACCATTTGCTTACGGTCCAAACACTTAAATGGTATTTGTCACATGGTTCTGTGGCCCTGTTATTAAAGGAATTGCCTGTGTCGTATTTGTTTTTGTTCCAAAGGTGTCCCTCAGCCTAATGTAACTTGGTTGAAGAGAGGAGGATCTCTGAGTGGCAGTGTTTCCTTGCTTCTCAATGGATCCCTGTTGTTGCAGAACATTTCCCTTGAAAATGAAGGAACCTACGTCTGCACAGCCACCAACGCTCTTGGAAAGGCAGCGGCAACATCTGTACTCCACTTGCTGGGTGAGTGTCCAATTATTACTGTTCCTTGCGTGCTTCATATATATAGTCTGTACAAAGTAGGGCGCAGTTTCGTTGATTCTAGAGTCACGGAGTGAACAGGATGGACGTTAGATGGTTCTAACTATTGCTACTACTGCCTACTTAGAAACAAGCACTAAATTCTAACACTCTGTCTTCCCAGTTCTTCCCTTTGAAGTTGTGACTTTTTTGATGCTAATCCTCTGCGTAAGAACTTATACTGGGATATCAACTCTTTTGCCCAGAACCAGACCCTTCCTGTTCTTCCTCTGCATCCGGTCTACTTACCCCTCTTCTAAGTCAGCACTGAGCTTTGTTCTAGCCAGGATATTTCCCTGCCCTGTGATCCAACACACACACGTGCACACGTCATGCTGCTCCCCCTTTGCTCTCCCAGGAAGGACTGTCCCTCACTGTTTTTCCCACATTGCCCAAATCCCCACATCCTGTAGAACCAGCTGAATTCCTACCTCCTGTGCAAATCTGTCTCAGATTTTGTTTGAACTCTCCTGTCTCTGGGCTCACTGATTGGTACCTGGTTAAGACCTCACACACACTGCTCTCAAATTGTCTCCTCTTTTGTTTCTGTTTCCTCGATGAAATTGTAGGTCCCTTGAAGGCAGGGACTGTGTCTGATGTTTCTTTTGCAGTCCGGAGGAAATACTACAGTATGAGGCACACAGTAGGAACCCCATGAATGCCGATCTGCTGAGCCTAAAATACTTTTCAGTTGGGTCAGGATTGCGATTTGGAAAAGGTCATTACAGTATGCCCCCGGCACAGGATAATAAGCTGACTTCTGTCTACTGGGGTTAATATCTGCCGTTCATCAAGCTCTGATCATTAAAATGAGCTTCAGGTTGCTGGAGTTTTAGGACTTAATCGCTAACACCCCCATTTCCCACCAGAGTTTGGAATCAGTTGAGAGTTAATCACAGATGGACATCAGAGGTCATTTATTATTCCCCTCTGTAGCCCCAACACCTAACACAGGTGTAAGTGTGTAAATAAGTGTTTCCCAAATGAACGAAGTTGAATTCTCAGAGAACTACTATGAGATTCTAGATTCTCTGGCTGAACCAACAGGAGAGGGTTTGGAAGAGCTTCCTTCGTGGCTTTGCTTGCTGGCAGTTAGAGGGGCCCAGAGACAGCGTGGGAGGTGCCCATGCAGAGAATTGGAACAGTTGTCATGCACAAAGGGCTTGGTGTTCATTAATTCTTGTGATACTTACAACAACACCATGCTGTGGGCAGCAATTTCTAATCTCCTGTATTTATGAGGAACCCTGAGGCTCACAGAGAGTTGGGACTAGTGTTCACATATGTGGTCTGCTCCTTCAGTGCTCGTCACACAAGCTCACGGGCTCTCAGCGCTGACCAGGCAGGCAGGGATGTACTGCCACACGGCGCTTCCCAAGAGCCCCAGTGGTCTCAAATCTTGGAATGGGGGAGTTCCAATAGATGGGCCAGCTAACCCGCCAGATTCTTGCGTGACTCCCCTGCTCTGTGAAAAGTCCCAGCCCACTCCTTGCTTCTGCCCGTCTCCACTTGCGAATCTGCATGGTCGTCTGGCTCCTGCCGCACACCGCTTCTTTCAGGAGTCCCCTCGAGCCTCGCCGCTCATGACCCTGGTAACTTGATGGAGGGATTGAGTCACAGCATTCCTGGTTTGACTGAGAAATCAATAGCACAGCACACCTCTGTCCTGCCCCTACGCTCAAGCTTCACTACCCTGCCAGAGTCCTGCACTCCTCAGCACGCAGGGTCCCCTGGGGAGCACTGTCCCGCCCCCAAGGCTCTTCTGTCCAACCCGTCTGCTTCTTCCAGTCCCTCTTGGAATTCTGGTATTCTGGTGAATACATGTTTTTCATCTTTTAAGTTAGGCTATAAATGCTGGGGCATGCAGAGGTGCCACACGTCAGCACAGGGAGTAACTGAACTCCTGTGACACCCCACACCTGCACGCACACATCCCTCCCAGACCCGTGCACGCCCGAGCATCCCAGGATGCAGCGTTATCAGAAAGGACTTATCTCCTAGTAGCTGTCTTTAAGAACACCCACGCTGGAACAAGAATTAGATCATTTCTAACTGGTAAAAAGTCTTACTTTTTTTTTCTTCAGAACGAAGGTGGCCAGAGAGTAAAATTGTATTTCTCAAGGGACATAAAAAGCGTGTTCTGAAGGCACCCAACACTGGAACTGATAGTGGCGACCCCCCTGGAGAAGCCCTGCCTCGAGGTCTGGGATTTTGACTTTCTCGGGCTTTGCTGTTTGTGAGCGTGTGTAAGGAAAAGCGTTTAGCTGGAAGACGCTACGCGTTTCTCACTTGGCAACATGTAAAATCGTTCCTAGGCATTCGGCCAGCTCTTCTCTTGCCCTTCAGTCTTTGGTAGTTCAGCTTATTCCCTCCATACTGAAGGAATTTTGCAAAAGAATCCTGAGGCAGCCCACAGAGTTCATATCCCAAATGTGGATCATTATTTGTGACAATGTAGATATTGATTTTTCCATTTTCAAAACTGTTGCCGACTTGGTAGATATGAATAGACGGAAAGTTTGCTAGGAGCACCGAATTGATTTTTTCATTGTTCTCTTGTCACAAAATCTTTTTTCCGTACATAGCAACTTTGTTATATATAAGTGCTTCATCAGGGGGAACCTACTCTAGGTATCGCAAGCTTGCAAAACTCTTCAGAAGGGCAAGGCAGCAATGTAGAGTTAAGAAAATCAGAAATGCTAGAATCATAGGAAATCATTACTGATGCTCTTGGCTCCCTATAGCTCAAAAGTGGGTAAATCACAGGAGGACACAAAGAAACTACCAGTAAACCTGATGTTTTACTCTGTTATCCAGAATGATAAAGGCTACATCATTGCCACCTTTTACGTCTTGAGTAGTGCCTCTCCTTTGCAGAATACACGATGCAGAACATAACTCCGCAGGTTAGCCTCTAGAGAATGAAGATTCTAGGCTTCTCCCCCCGAGATGCAAGGGAAAGCACAGAAGGAGGAAACAGTGTTGAACTGCCAATCAGTAACCCACCACATATCATTTATGACATAATTACCTCAGGGCATTCGTATGGTGTATTTTTCTCCTCTTTTGGACATGCTACTACTGTTATCCCATGCCTGATTCATTACCCATTCATTGGACGGCCCAGGGCTTAACTATTGTGAGGGCTGGGGATGCAGAGGTGACCTGGCCCTGGAAAAGCTCACAGTCTGAGGAGGGAGGCGGCCATGGGAACAGATATTTTGAAGCAGTGTGACAAGTGCCATAGTAGAAAGATGACTGAAGTAGAATGGTCACACCAAGCAAGAGGCCTCCTCCCTCTGGAGAAGTCAACTAAGTTTTCATGTAGGTCATGATGTTTGTTCTGAGGAGAGGAAGAAGGACATCCCAGTCAGAAAAAGCAAACGTGCAAAGGCGCAGACCAGTCGCATGTGGCATGGAGCACCAACATCAAAAGAACGCCTCCTGGAAATCAATTAACAGGAAAAACTGCATATGCCTGAGGCTGGAGCGACTGGCGAGGGCAGAGGCTTTGGAATAGTCAAACTCCTGTTGTATCGTAACTACCTGTATGGTCCTACCACCTCCTACACATGCACACACACACGCGTGTGCACAGACAGGTGCTCACACGCTGTGGAATATACCAGCCCTTCAGCGGATCCTCAGCTTAGCATTTCAAAGAGACTCATTTATTAATTTGACAAATATTGGTTGAATTGCTGGTATTTAACATGCCCTGTGCTAGTGTCGAACGGGACAGTGTTTAGGGACTTGACGTTCTGACATTCCATTAGGTGAGACGGACAACAAATAAGTGAACATATAAATGTATAAGACATTTCTCTGTGATAAGTGCTATGAAATGCATGGTGATTGGAGGTGCCAGTCCTGCGGCCTCCTCGGGGTGGGCTTTCTGGGGAGGTGATACTATCCCAGACCTAAAGGATGAGATGGAACCGTTCATGCAGAAAGATGAGGAAGGAGCATTTCTGGCAATGGGAATCGTAAGTGCAAAGACCATAAAATGGAAATAAGCTTAATGCCGTGGAGGAACAGAAGTGAGATTCATGTGATTAGGGGACCGTAGGGGAAAGGGGTAGGGATTGAGTGAGGTGGAGAGTTGCCAGGGAGCAAATCATTCAGGTCTCTGAGGACCAAGGTAAAGACTCAAGAGTTTATTCCTAAAACATGGGAGGCCATTGAGGAGTCTTATATGGGAGTGATATGATACGATCTACTTTTCAAACTCATGTGTCAGAAAACACTAGCCACGTAACAAAAAAGTTATCAAACTGGACTTCATCAAAATTTTAAAGATCTTTTCATTAAAGACACCATTAAGAATATGACTAGATGAGCCGTGGACTGGGAAAAATACTGGCAGAACGTATGTTTGGTGAACAGCTTATGTCTAGAATATATAAAGAACTCATACAAATTAGCAGTGAACATCCTACACATACACATACACACACAAACAGTGGGCAACAGACTTGAACGGACACTTCACAAAAGAAGATACACAGATGGCATCAAGGAAATGGAAATTAAAACCTCAATGAGACACAGTTGCACACCCAGTAGAGTAGTTATTAATAAAACAAAAAGACTGACAATGCCAAATTTTGGCAAGAATGTGAAGCAGCTAGGACTCTCATGCATTGCTTAGTGTGTAAAATGGAGAAACCACTTTGGAAAGCTGTTTGGCGGTTTCTAATAAAGTTCAGCATATACCTACCCTTGACCCAGCAATGCCATTCATAGGTATGTACGTGGGAAAAAACAAAAACTTGTTCACAAAAATCTTTGTGCCAGAATGTTCAGCCGTATTCCTAGTGGCCCTCAGCAGGAGAGTGGATAAAAAACTATGGTATGTTCACACAAGGGAACATCGTTCAGCAATAGAAGAGATGACTGCGGATATGAACTGTGATATGGGTAAATCTCAGAAACATCATGCTGAGCAAAAGAAGCCAAGTGGAGAAAAGCACATACTGCATGAAGTCTGAGAATAGGCAAAACTGATGTTAGTGAAAGAATGAATGAGTGCTTGCCTGGGAGGGGGGCGAGGGGGTGTGATGACAATGTTACCTACCTTGCTTTGGGTCATGGTTACAAAGTAATTGTGAAAACTCATAAAACTCCACACCTTAGATCTGAGCATTTTATTGTGTATGAATTACACCTCCATAAAAACACACATTTTTAAAGAAATGTATGTGTGTCCCGCCTCAAACCGTCAAGGTGTGTTTGTGAAATGTGGCGTAACAGAAAGAGACTTGGAGTCAGACGCATTCGGGTTCCAGTGCAACTGACAGGTGATGGACCTTGGGCAAGTTACTTAGCTTCATTAACTTTCCACCTCTGCAAACAAAAAATACCTACTTCACAAGATGCCCTAAAGATTAAATGAAAAATTGATTATAAAAGTGTCTGACCCAGTACTTTGTTACCTGGGAGGCTCTCAATAAACTTAGCTATTTTAAAAACTTATTTTTAAGTAAACTGTAACCCTGAATGTCCTTAGTTGGATATAACTAAGGCTGCCTGTAAAATATAACACAAAATGTATTTTACATTTCTGCTTTGCAAATGATGCCATGTGCAATTTAAGGCAAAAATTCAAAAATCAGAAGGAAAAACTGGAAAACAATAAGTTAAAGAGATCACTCTGCTGTGTGAGGGAGCCCGTGGACACAGCTGGTAGCCATCAATTACTTGTGATTATTAAAGGGAAATCTGGCGCCTTCTGCGATCGTACACAAATCCGTCATCGTCACGTCCTACCTCATCTCTTACCGAGTGTCAGCAGGGAAAAGAAAGGCTGCTTGGAACAGGCACTAAAATAGAAAAGCTGGGATTACCGGAGGTGGTCAGCTTCCACTTTTCTAGAGGAAACTCCCATTTTTACCTTTCCAGATGTCTCCATGACAAATCATTTATACAGTTTCAGGACCAATCTGGAGTTTCGATTAAGTGTTAATGGAAAAATAAGAATGGAACTCAAATGCGTCTTTAACCTTACTGCTTGATTCCTGGTCCCTGTTTCTCCTGCTAAATCATCTTTCGTTTCTCCACCTGATTCACTTTTGAGAAATCAAACCCGTCAGAACACCCCCTGGAGGGGCCCTCCTCTCCTGTCCTGTCAGCTCTGCCTGGAGAATGCCGGGGAGGCAGCCCCTGCTCCAGGGCCTCCTCCATCTCTCTCGGATTTTTCTGGCAGATCCAGCTGGCCTGCGATAGCCTCTCTCCCAGGCTGTGGTCCAAGGACCCCATTCCGGCTGCCACTCCTGCCATTTATTATAATAAGTTAGTTGAGGGAAAACAAGATTTAAGGGACCCCCTTGCACTATGAGATGGCTGCTGAGCAAGCCAGACAGGCAGCTCACCAGAAAACAGGTCGTGGTGGTCTCTGGCCATGTCCCCTCCGGCCCATCATCATTTCTCATTTGGGGCTGTCCTGACATTTCATTTTCTTCCTGCAGAGCCTTTTTGGGAGCCTGGTAACTGGTCACATTGTTCTGCCACCTGTGGCCACTTGGGAGCCCGAGTTCAGAGACCGCAGTGTGTGATGGCCAATGGGCAGGAGGTGAGTGGGACCCTCTGCGATCACCTCCAGAAGCCGCTGGCTGGGTTTCAGCCCTGTAACATCCGGGACTGTCCTGCAAGGTACGTGAAGTCGTGAAGTCACTCTTGTCTCACCAACTCTAAGTTTTTGCTTGTTTTAAAAGGTACAGTAATTTGGACACAATAACTCAATAGCCGAGATTTATTTAGCACTTACTGTGTACCGGGCATCCTGCAAAGTGCTTTACATGGACCACTTTACAATCGCCTATAAGGCAGATGTTGTTAATTTCCCATTTTGTGGGTGGGGAAACCCCCCAGGCCATACAGCTACAAGGGCCAGAATTCACACTGAGACAGTCTGATTGCAGAGCCCCTGCTCTGAATCACTTCCCAAGTCTGCTTCCTGCACTCACAGTGCTGTCCGTCCCTTGAGATCTTGGTGAGGCTGATTTCATGGATTGACCTAGAGGACAGTGCAGTGGGGCAGGATCACCCGAGGTACTAGTTAAAAGCACACAGATCCCTAGACGCAGCTCTGGAAGTAAAACCATTAATAACTTTTCTAAGTAATAGATGATACAAACCTGTAATTTTAAGATGCCCAAGATAAAACTCATGATCTCCACCAAACCTAATCCGTCCCCAATATTCCAGATCTCAATGACCACATCCTAGACTCCCTTCTTCTCTCACTTCCATCCATTCTTGTCAATGTCCAGGAATGTTCCAAATGTTCCAAGCCATCACTGTCTCTCACAGGGACGGCTCCAGGAGCCTCCTGATTCCTGTCTCCCTCCCTAGACTACTTTGTTCACTCTCTAAGAATAATGATCTTTTAAAACAAATTCGTCATGGCGGTCCTCTGCTTAAAACCCATCAATGACTTCTCATTGCTTAGCACAAAAGCCAAAATTCCTAGCTTTGGGGGTGTGTCTGTCTTGTACACCTCTTTATCCCCAGTGTCTAAGATAGTGCCAAGCACATAGTAGGTGCCCAGTAAATATTTACTTACCAAAATAATAAACAAGTAAAGGAATTGAAGTCCCTTCATTTGGGCACCTTGGGCGATCTTGCTGTCTCAGCGCTTGTCCCCCTCACCCTACTCATCTGATCTGAGCACAGACTATAGCAGATAGTAGACCAAATGGCACCAAAATCCACATTAAAAAAATTAAAAAGGGGCATTTATGGAGTGCAAGCCTATGAGGCAGATACTGTTATCTGCCTCATTTTACTAATGAGAAAGTAGAGGAATGCTGGATATGATGCAGCTCACTGCCCTGTGCAGATGCCCACACTAGATCCAACTGCCTGTTCCTTGCGGGAGAGTGGCAGGCGGGGTCACACTGTAAAACAAAACAGTCGCCTTGAGGCATGATTTTAGAAGCACTCTGAATATTGTCAGCACCCAATGACATGTCTTCCAGTACCTATCGTCACTCTTAACAGGAAGATCTCATGCTCAGGATTAAATCTGGGAAAGCAGCAAGCGTGTGTGATAGTAACTAGGGGTAACAAAATACAAGGAAGCAGCTTTATGTCAATTCTTGATTTTCACAAAGTGAAGAGAATCCGTGTTGGGAAATTTACCAGCAGACTGTGTCTTAAGTGCTCACAAGCCTTTGCACACTCCTAGAACAAGCAGCCATTCACGTTCATACCTAGGAGAGACCACAGAGGTCCTCTGATCCCACATTCCTCCATTTCAAGGGACCTTAACATGTCTGTGCTACGGTCCCTCCAGTAGTCTGGAGAAGCCTTTGGATACCTTTCAGAACAAGATTTTTTAATGTATAAAATAAAATACATTTAGTTACAAAAGAAACCAATCATATTGAAATACTTTAAAATGTGTTATACAGTAATAGATTTGCTTCTCAACACACTAAATAACAATGTATAGTTGTACTTTAATTTTGAAATGGTAATGGATATAAATATTTTGGGATACCTGCCACAATTGTAATGTGATGTGTAAAACATACCTGTGATTTCTGTTGGTAACAAAATCACACGTATTACTAATACCACTATCGTGTGTGGCCCTATGGTTTTGTAGTGAAGGAAACACTAAATTGCAGTTAGATCTGAGTGACAATGAAGAAGTGATTCTTTTATCACCAAGTATGAGGTCCCCCTTGGATAACGATGGACCTCAGGTTAATATCTCAGCAGCAGCTCAAACATCTTCAGTGACAAAGCACTGAATACCTCAAAGGTATCCAGCTCCAAATTCAGTCTCCTATAATCATTAAAGCATGAACTACAGGGTCAGATAAATCTATAATCCAATCCCAGCTCTGTTGGCAGTTTTGTCGTGTGACCATAGCCAAGTTACTTAATTCACTGGATTTCAGTTTCTCCCCTATAAGAACGTAAATGACGTGAGAATTACATAAGATAACATGTAAGTATCTTGCATCGCAAGCAGCACATAGATGCTTGAGAAATATTTTCTTCCCTTTGGTTTCGATGAATTGAGGTCTGCCTTTTTGAAATTTCCACCTAATTTTGCCCCAGCTTCACCCTCTAGGGCCACATAAGCAATGACTCTTCATAAACTGCAGGGCGGCTCTGCCCCACTCCCGTTGTTCATCCCTAGATGGTGACTCTGTCGCTCCCCTGGGTAAAAACAATCTGAGAATAAGGCTGGGAGTGAGTTATGCTGCTGCTCGTTCCCGTAACGACATGGGACAGCCCGAAACAGCCGTGGTGTTAGGATCAACTTTTTCTTTTGACAAGACTTCCTGTAAGGTCCGGCATTCCGGTCCTTACTAAGATCCTGTAGTTTTTGTTCCTAGGTGGTTCACAGGTCTGTGGTCAGAGTGCTCTGTGTCTTGCGGTAAAGGATTCCATAGTCGACAAGTGACATGCAAGAGGACAAAAGCCAATGGGACTGTGCAGGTGGTGTCTCCAAGAGCATGTGCCCCTAAAGACAGGCCTCTGGGAAGAAAGCCATGTTCTGTTCATCCGTGTGTGCAAGGGGAGCCAGGGAGCCAGGTAAAGCTAACAGATCTGTTCTGTGGACAGTACTGTCTATAATCATCGCCTTGTTTCTAATAAACTTTTCTTTTTTGGGGGTGGGGAGTCTCATTGGTCTTTAAAATGAATAGTATGTCTTTGACCTCAAAGTTTACATTTGGAAAGCATAGTGTCTCTGTCTTCCAGTCCAAAAGTGAACCAAGTTTGGGTCCTTTGAATACAGTGGGGCAATAATAGAAGCTCTAAGGTAGAACAGTTTAGGGCCGTAGGAACAGGAACAGCCTTCAGGAAACGGAGGACAAGAACATTGGTGATACCTGCACAGAAGTCTCAGAACCCATATCCTAAATGCTACCTTTGATAACATTATAATAAAAATACTTAGGAAAAAATTATTTTTAATGTATAGGAAGCCATAAAGAAAAATACAACACTTATTGAAATACATAAAGCAAAAGTTGAATAAATAAAAGACCGATTATATTCCTGAGTGGAAAATCTCAGTACTATAAAGATGTCCGTTCCGTTAAATGAATTCATGCATGTAATACAATTCCAGTTAAAATCAGAGTAGAGCTTTTTTATGGAATTCAAGATCATTTTGACATTCATATGGGAAACGATATGATAATAAGGACAAGAAATTTTTACAAAAACGAATTCTTGGAGGTACAGAGAGACTTTCCTCATCCTGTGTCAAAGCATGACACAAAACTGTTGTGAGCAAAATAGTGCAGCATTAGTGTAGGGATAGACACAGAGTAGGAGTATAATTAGTGCACAGAAACAGACCCATGTTAAGTGGGTTTAAAGTTCAAAGGCAGTTAATCAGAAGAGAAAAAAGGCTTTAAAAAATAGCGGATATTGCCAAGCATGATGATGCATGCCTGTTGTCCCAGCTACTTGGCAGACTGAGGTGGGAGGATTGTTTGAGCCCGGGAGTTCAAGACCAGCCTGGGAAACATAGCCAGACCCTGTCTCAAAAAATAATAATAAAGGCTATAAAATTACAAAATGTTTTTTGAAGATATCAAAGAAGATCTAAATAAGTGGAAAGATATAAGACATTATTGCTAATAACACAATACTCCCCAAATTTATCTACAGATTGAATGCAATCCCTATCAAAATCTCATGTGGTTTCTTTGCAGAAATTGACAGGCTGATCCTAAAATTCACATGAAAATAGAAGGGACTCAGAATAACCCAAACAATCTTGAAAAAGAACAAAACTGGAAGGCTCAGACTACCTGATTTCCAAACTTACTAAAAAGCTACCAGTAGTCAAGACAGTGTGGTACAGGCATAAGGTAGACATATAGATCAGTGAAACAGAAGAATCGAGTCTAGAAATAAACCCATGTATCTGTCAGTTGATTTTTCTATAAGACTGACGAGACCATTCAATAGGGAAAGAGTAGTCTTTTTAACAAATGCTATAGGACAACAAAATAATGAAATTGGACCCACTACTTTACACTATATATAAAAAATTAACTTAAAATGGATCAAAGACCTAAATTTAGGAGCTAACACTGTAAAACTGTTGGAAGAAAACATAGGTGTCAATATTCATGCTTTAGATTAGGAAATGATTTCTTACATATAACAGCAAAGGCATAAGCAAGAACAACCATAATAGATAAATTAGACTAAATCAAAGTTAAAAACTTTTGTGCTCCAGAGGACACCATCAAGAGGGAAACAGACAACCCACAGAATGAGAGAAAATACTTAAAAGTCATACGTTGAAAAGGAACTTATACCTAAAATATATAAAGAACACTTACAACTCAACAATAAAAACACAAACAACACAATTAAAATATCAACAAAGGATCTGAATACATAATCCTTGGTTAAAGATATACAAACGACCAAGAGGGACGTGCAAAGATGCTTGCCATTAGTCATTAGGAAAACGCAAATCAAACACTATGGGGCTCAAACGGTGGTGGTGTTCACTAGGGATTCAAGGGGTTGGGGTAAACCCACATCTGAGCAATGTGGTGGGCACTGGGGAGGGCAGGGGCATGCTTGAAAAGTAGTTGGGGAAGGCAATTAGGGGTCTCAATAGGGGGAAGGAAATTCTCTAAAACTGATTTATGTGATTAACTGTACGTCTTGGTAAATTCACTAATAATCATTTAATTGTATGCTTAAAATGGAGTAAAGGCATGTAAAAAAAATAAAAAATAAAATAAAATAAAATAAAATTGTGTGCCAGAAATATATTTAAAAACAGCATAAATCCATAAATCTTCCAGTGTTTCTGTTTCCATATATCCTATAAAATCTTGAATTTTAATGTTCGATCCCCAATTAAATAAAGTTAATTTAAAAAGCTTTTACAAAATTTGACATCATCAAAATAATCTAAAGATCCAGTTAGTTTGATTTCATTATCTAACTGTGAATTTAGAAGGAGCTGTAAATTCACAGTAATGTCATAGAACATTCCAAGAGAGGAATTTATTTATGCATCAAACTGAATGTAGGTATATTTCATAGTGTGCCTGGTTATTAATCCAAATTCTTTTGTCCTCCAGTCACAGAGATTGTTTTAATTTGGTGAATTAACTATTATCTTTCTGATTCAAAACAAACAAAAAAAGATGTGGAGAGATAGGGACTCTCTTACACTATTGGTGAGACTGCAAATTGGTGCAACCTTTGTGGAAAAGAATATGGAGATTCCTCAAAGAGCTAAATTTAGATTTACCATTTGATCCAGCAATAGCATTATTAGGCATCTATCCAAAAGAGCACAAGACATTCTATGATAAAGACATC
>CAUYRT010051616.1:5000-17938 GCA_963574885.1 Lepilemur ruficaudatus | reverse complement strand
GCAAAAGAACATTCTTGAAAGAGAAAATATAATGTGAAAAAAGATGATAATGGGAATGTAAAATAGAGGTCAGCACACTTCTGTAAAGAGGCAGGCAGTGCAGCTCATGGGCCATGGAATGTCTCTTTCAGAGCTCCTCCCCTCTGGGACAGTGCCATCTCTAGCTGAGAGCAGACAGAGACATATCTGAGTAAGAAAGTGTGGCTGTGTCCCCATAAAACTGTGTAAAAACTGTGTTCATAACCTCTGACCTAAAGGTAAGAACAGGAAGAATTACGCTAAATGTCTCATTTACTTATGGGAGTGTCAGAAGATGCTGCTTTATTTTTGACATTAATTCAACAAGTGTTGGAGTTTCTTACTCTACTTGACACTGCTTTGTAGAGTTTACGTTCTATTGGGAGCAAGAACAGACAATAAGCAAGTGAACAAATAAAATAACTAGATGTTTTGGCTCTGCAGAAACAATATAAAGTTATATGCTAGAACAGGGGTGGGGTGGCTTGGGGCTCCTTCCTGCATGCAGCCTTGAGGCTGGAGCACAGCTGAGAGTCATGTGTGTAGCAGGAGGAGGGCCCAGGTGATGCGTGCTGGCCTTCCTTAGATTCTGTTCTAAACACGACCTTCTGAGGTTACCATGGTGAGGTCCAATTCACTCAGGCAGCAGAGGTGAAAGCTTAATTGTAGCATGGGAGGTGAGTGAATGCATGCAATGCATTTTGGGCCACACCACTGAGGTAGAGTGTGTTTGAATCTATTTGAACGGCATGATCCCTTTGGTCTTGAACCATTATCTGTGGTGGGGCCTGCCCTCTGCACTGTCGGGTGTTTAGCATCATCCTGCCCACCACTCCTGTGTTTTGACAACCTAGAATATCTGCAGGTATTGCCAAATGGTATTTGGGGGACAGAATGGTCCCAGGGAAGATCCACTGGCTTAAAGGTGGGATCTGAACTGTGAGTATTTGGTGGTCCCATTTTATTCCTCTTTGTTCCCAGGTAACCACCAAGTAGGAATGAAGGTTGTGATTACACACGTCCTTACTTAATCAGTGTGGCTGCACTATCCCACTGGGTCCACATCAGATGCTTTCTTGATTTTCAAAGTATACTGGTTTGTGTATCCATTTAGAGGATTGAAAAGAAGCCCCTAAGTCCCTTCCCTGAGACCTTCCCTAAGCCAAAGAACCCACTGCCAGGCTTAGTCCAGTGGGGTATTCTCTGTGGCAGATGCCTCTTTGGTGATCAGTGCAGCCACTCAAGGACCTGTTTTTATGTGCAACAGTCCTGAGGTCCTTGGGTTGTCGTGTTAAAGCCTGCACCTAACACCTTCTCTCCCTGGTCACACCTCAGGTTTCCTGCCTCATCGCCCGAGGCTGGAGACCTTCATCTGCTGAGCCAGCTGGTTTCCACAGCATTTCAGATTTTCCCATTGTCCCCCAGCCTTCCCTGGGTAGACTGTGCAACCTTACTCTCAGTGCAGGCAGAAAGCTCAGGCAGAGACTGGCAAGTGGCAAGGGAGTAAGTTTGGGGTGGACACACCCAACATCATGCCTGGTGGAGGCTTCTGTCGACCCCCAAGGCCACAGCGCTTGTGGGGCAGCCCCATACAGCCAGAGCTATGGCCAGGGTGATCACATAATTGACGTAATTTAGTGTCCAAAGCAATATACATTTTAAAAGTGAAAGGCGAGTTAAAATTAATTAAAATTAAATCATTTTTGAAATATTTTTATATTGGCTAACAGATAGATTTTATAATATTAGTGGACCTTTAAAATGGAATTTTTCAAAAACTATTGTCAAAAATCTTTCTTAAGAATAACAACTAGGAATATTAAAATAATGTTCATATTGATTATCTGAACATATCCTTGGCACATATAATTTCTTAACAATTTGGTATTTTCTAAAGCATACATTTTCTAATGTGATCTTAATTCTAATTTTTCATATAATTGCCTAGAGTCTTCTACAAAGTTGAATTTTATGGTTAGTGAATTTGAAATTGTAGCACCTTATAATGACTCTTTCCTGTGGGCTATAATATTTTTAACTGAGGAAATACTAGTAAGCTCAGAGAAAATTCTGGAGAGTTTAAGACATTTGTAATTCTGGTTTTTTTCTTATTGAAGTGTAAAATTATATCACTCCAAAAGTTTTTATCAGTACTTTTTGCCTCTATCTAGAGTATGTCACCACTCAAATATTTTTATCAACTAAAATTTATCAAATAACTTATTTCTGTGATTCTTTTGAATGTGTAGGCCTTCTGAATTTTATTCATCCCGTTACAGAATATGAGATTATCCAATTAAAAATAAGGACATCACATAAGTTGGGATGTTCTCAAAGACAATCATATATTTTTAACTTTCATTTGTATATACCATTCAAGCATTCAGATTCTAATTTGTTCATCTCCTTCATTCCTTTTGTATCTTTCTGTTTACAAGCTTTATTGTCAATACCTGCAATTTGCAAAAGATATCAGAAGCTGAGTATTTCTATATATTTATTAAATATGTTTATTGAAGATTTTTAGCTCATTTAGAACAAAATGTAACCAAAATTTAGAAGTCTCAATTAAAAAATAAAAGGAGCACCATTATCGGACCCTTAGGTTGATTTACAAAATAGTTTCACAGGTCCAGGCGTTTGTAAAACTCAGTAAGGGCAGCAAAGAAAAAAAACTAGGATTGCAGACCTCAGCAGTTTTTGTTTATTTTGTTACTATTAACTTCATCACAGACATTTTGCAGTTCAGTTACGTAGATATATGTGTATATTTTAATGGTTACGCCTTGGATTTTGTTTGGAGGGAAGGATTAAATATGTACCGCAGTCAGTTCCAAGTACATTTCTGCTTCACAGGTTTCTTAATATGTAGGGATCTTGTTTGTATTATGGTCATGTTCGTGGGCTTATGCCTTTGATCTTGAAGGAAAGTGAAGTTGTGGAAGAGGAGGGGGGAGGTGTTGCCTGATACACCAATGGCAGCTTGGGAAACAACACATTTATTAAAATCAACATAACGGAAAATTGTGCCTACTTATTGGCAGTGAGGAAAGTTATAACCACATGACTAAAAATAGAAGAGGTCTCCCACCATCATTGATATTCCTTTGGTAGTTAAAATCATTATCACCATTATCATTTTTATTTCACTCAATTATTTTTGGTTTACCTTATCAATACTTGCGAACTCTTAAAAATTCAACCTCATCATTTTTATATACCAAATAATTTATAAACGTAACCAACGTGATTCTTCCACAATCAATCCTGCATATGGTGCCTTTTATCTGTACTCCCACATTGCCTGGGCCTTCCTCTTTGGAAAGATTTTCTTTACTGTTCCACTTCATCTAGTTTGATACTCATTCCAGAACAGTAATGCTTATACCAAAATTATTGAATGACGTTTGTACAGGTTAACTCAAGTAAATTTCATCCTAATGGTAGAAAATCACCAAAACAAACAATTGGGAAACATTTTTTGTGTTCATTTCATCTTTTGGTAGCTTGTTAAATTCTGGTTTATACTCTGTGATTGTGCTTGGATGAAACAATGGAGTTCTATTTTCAGTTTTAAGAAATGTTACTGTTTCCAACCAAAAATAGAAAGGACTCCACTAATGTTTAGATGTTTTTAAAAATCTACTCGTGAGACAGTAAAATATTCTAGTTTTATATTAATTTTATTTTGCTTTTGAAACAAATTGCCACAAATGTATGTAAGCACACAGATAAATATTTTATCTTACAGTTCTAGAGGTGAGAAAAACAAAATGGGTCTCATTGGGCTAAAATCATTGTGTGTCTAGGTCTGTGTTCCTTTGTGTAGTTATCAGATAAAATAATTAACAGTCAAATGTCAATGTCAGATATATAATTTTATTATAAATATGCTCCAATTATTTCATGCAAATACTGCAAGTATGCAAATATTGCATGCTTATATGAAAAAGCCATTTGTTTATCTGAAATTTAAGCTTTAATTGACTATTGTGTTACTCAGAGCTTTCTAGGGAAAGAGGACCAGCAGGATGAATGACTAAATAAAGATAGAGATGTATCTATTTATATGTACATGTGAGGAGATTCATTATGATGGACTGCCTCATGCAAATATGGAGGCTGAAAAGTTCTACAATCTATATTCTGCATTGTGGAGGCCCAGGGAAGCTGATGGTGTAGGACTGGAGTCCAAACCCAAAGGGCTGAGTATGCAAGGAAGGATTGCTCTAAGTCTTGATCCCAGTCCAAATGCCTGAAAACCAAAGTTGCCAATGTCTGAGGTGAGGAGAAATGCATCTCCCAGATCAAACAGTGAATTTACCCTCCCTCTTTCTTTATTCTTGAACAGCTTGAACAGCTCTCAGTGGTTTGTACAACATCCACCTACATTGATGAGGGAAAACTCCTTTACTCAGTCTATTGATTCAAATATGAATCTACTCTGGAAGCAGCCTCACAGACATATCAAGAAGTATTGTTTTACCAGCTATCTGGGGATTTCTTATTTCAGTCAAGTTGACTCATGGAATTAGCTATCACAGGTTTCCTATATTTTTCCTTGCCAGACATGCAAACTGTAACGTGGCAACAGTCATGGGGTTTGGAATAATATGGTACAGACAACGTGAGAAATAAAATACAGGTCAGATATAGAAGTCAAATCAATAGAATTCAAATTTAGGTTGATCAGAGTGTAGATAAGATTGGATCCTCACTGAGTCATTAAAAATCTGCAAACCTGGCCGGGTCTGGTGGCTCTCACCTATAATCCTAGCACTCTGAGAGGCCGAGGTGGGCGGATCTCTCAAGGTCAGGAGTTCAAGGCCAGCCTCAGCAAGAGCGAGACCCTGTCTCTAGAAAGAAAGAAATTAATAGAAAGAAATTAATTGGCCAATCCAAAATATATAGAAAAAATTAGCCTGGTGTGATGGCGCATGCCTGTAGTCCCAGCTACTCGGGAGACTGAGGCAGGAGGATTGCCTGAATCCAGGAGATTGAAGTTGCCGTGAGCTAGACTGATGCCACGGCACTCTACCTGGGCAACAGAGTGAGACTCTGTCTCAAAAAAAAAAAAAATTTGCAAACCTGAATGCACATCTCAACATTCACTATGAGAAGTGACAAGTAGTTTGTCCTGAGGCTGAGGGTAAAGTTCCTCAGAATTCTCAGAAGACAAATAATGCAGATCAGGTTCATCCTTATACTTGTTTTTACATTAGGCTATTCTCAATATTTTATGTTATAAAGTATGTAATACACATAATTGTGGATAATGGTGGGGAAAATATTATTATACAGACCAGGAAAGAAAGGATTGATCATAAAGTACATTACCTTAAGTTAGACATTGGAAATAAAGAGAAGTATAACAAAAGGAAGAAGACTTTTACAAAACCTGAGTGCTATTATCAGATAAGATGAATTCTTCATTTTATAGAAAATTAAGTTTGTAATACCTGTTCCCTCAGATTACGATAATATCTGATTTTCAGTTATATTGATTTATGAAAAATTTCTGTACATATTTTTGCACTCTATGGTTTAGATATAATTATATAATCTATAACCTAAAATGACATTTTGTGCTTATTGAGATCAGCAGAGGCCCTTGCTCTCTGACATTCAGCCACCCAACTGCACAAAATACAAGGATTGTATTATGAACTCTAGAAAGACAAACTTAAGGACTGGTGCAGTGGCTTACACCTATAATCCTAGCATGCTTGGAGGCTGAGGTGGGAGGATTGCTTGAGCTTAGGAGTTTAAGACCAGCCTGAGCAAAAGCGAGACCCTGTCTCTACTAAATATATATATATATATATATATATATATATATATATATATATATATAGCTAGGTGAATAAAAATAGAAAAAATTAGCCAGCTGGGTATTGTGGCCCATGCCTGTAATCCCAGCAACTCTGGAGGCTGAGGCAGGAGGATTGCTTGAGTCCAGGAGTTTGAGGTTGCTGTGAGCTAAGCTGATGCTATGGTGCTGTAGCCCAGGCAACAGAGTGAGGGTCTGTCTCAAAAAGAAAAAAAAAAAAGAGAAACTTAACATCTGTAATGTTGCATAATGGAATGGAAGAACATGGGCTGGAATAAAAAGAATGATATAGAATGGAATGTTAAACAATAAAATGTTACACAATGGAATGTTACAGAATGAAATGTCACAAAAAGTAATCTTATAGGATGGAAAGTTACAAAATAAGCAACTCTAATGTTCAGATATGTAAATAGAAGCTTTCTAGTTGATCAATTTTCTGTGTTTTTTTCTCTCTTCTCTGTGCCTGGACCTGGGCTGCCACCCCTGCAGATGGGTTCAGAATCCCTGACAAGAGGCAGGTTGATAAAATAGGAGAAAAGGCAGAGGAATTGGTTGAATGTGTATTATCCCTGGAAGCCTTAGGGAGCAAGATCTGCCCTCCCCAGTGGGGTTGAGAAGCTGATATGTCATCTTGCGCTTAGGGAAACCCTGTGGCTTGAGACCACAGCCTAAAAAGTGGTATGGTAAGTCAGGTTTCAGTGGCTGGCAGGTTCTGGAAGGGGGAAAAGAGGAGGTTGGGCCAGAGAAGGTGGTCTTGTCACCTTAAGAAAATCTCCCAGGTTCTGGCCCTCAGACAACAAAGGGTAGCTTTTGTTGTGCTGTGCTGTGTTGTGTTGTGTGTTTTTTGTTTTGTGTCATTTTTATGTCTTTAAAGAGGACAAATGCTATGCTTCCTCTCTCCATCCAGGCGAATGTGAGGTGGTGGGTTGGAGGAAACTGGCTGTGTTCACAAAGGTGTTCTAGAGATATACAGAGACAAATTTCCCCCACAAATGACAGTGTCTTAAGACTACTTCATAGTATATCCAAAGCTGTATCTGGGGGTACAATATTTCCAAAGCCTTCACTCCCTGAAGGAAACAGGATCTCCCCGACAGGGTGGAGGCACAGGAACCCTGGGTCCCCACAGCCACACTCCAGCATACTTGCTGCCTGTGTACACTCACTCCAGGTCCCCCTCACAGCCAGGACTCAGGATGTGGGAGACTGCCACCTCACTGCTATCAACAAACACAGGGGGAGTCCTGCAGAACAGTCCTGGCCTTTGCCTATCAAAGAGAACACAGGGATATGGAAACCCTGTAACACATCTGGGAGACCCAGGGCCCCCAAGGGGTTCTCCCACCAGCCACCCCAAGTAGGAGGGGACCAGAGGACCTCTTGGGTCATGATGGCCACAACCTCCCAGTGCGTTGCCAGGGAAGGCCCACCCCAGGACAGCTCACAGTATTGCCCAGGCCAATGGGATGCCCCTGCCAGGTGGCCAATCAAAAGGGATAGAGGGACAGATAGGGACTCACCCCACACGGGGTTCTGGGCATGAAGAGTTGTGGTGGCCAAATGGGGGGTGGGAGGTGGAGGGTGGAAGGTGGGGAGTGGCTGGCATTTGGCAAATGGTGACACGGAGTAGCCATCCACCCTTGTCTGAAAAGTAGGATTGTGAGCCTGAGAGTGCTAGTGACGTCAATGGACGTGGGCACTTCTTTGGGATGTCTCTTTTACCACAATGTAATGCCAAAGCAAACCCTTGTCCTGCTTGGTCGGAGAGGTTGTGGGCAATTTAGAAAAGCCATGGTGTGGCCATTTGGAATACTTCCTGCCTCTCCAGGAATCAAAAATTAGAAAGGACCCCCTGGGTTCTGTATTGACATACCAAGGGCAGGGAGAATTTTAGCCTTTCAAAGCCTGCCCTGGCCCTGTCTCAGCAGAGCAATGGCACCCCAAGTTCCCTGACATTTCTGCACTCAGCTGACTTCTTCGGCTGTCTGACGGGATATCCCCTGCCAGGTGGCCACTCACTCGCCCCTTCAGTTCCACCCTTGTCCCAGGAAGTGTTGTCTTCTTCCTAACCACTGCGAGGGGACTGGGGGGTGATGGGTGTGTGTGTGCGCGGGGGTAGGGGGGGATGGGGCAGACCCACAGGTCCAGCTTCCTGGCCATAGTGGGCGTGGCGGCATGGGATTCCCCCAGAAGGGAGGCAGGGTGGTTGCGTGAGTGGTTGTGCCTAGGCTCCACTCTGTACCTCTCTGTACTGTTCATCTGTCTTCAGCAGGTCCTCCCTCCACCCGTGGCCTTTAGCACTGGGCGATGGTGCCCTCTCCTCTCTCAGCCGGGGCCTAGGCCCTGCCGTGGCCACCCCCTCCCATCCCAGGGTGCTCTCTGGTCGACTAGTTGTGGGGAGGGTGCCCGGGGGCTGAGAGACATGGTCCAAGAGGGGCCAGGAGGAGGCCTGCAAACCAGTGTGCATGCACTCCAGCCCCCGCGCTCCCTCCCCCACCAGGCAGCCTGTTCTGTCCAGGCTGACACTTGGATCGGTGGGTGACGGGGGTCACCTAGCAGCAGGCGGATGTTATGGAAAAATCCGGTCGCTGGGCATGCTGCGGGGCGCCGACCTCCTGCCACAGAGAGGGCTCTGGCAACAGCCTCCGGCCGCCCCACCCTGGCCCCTGGCCAGGCCTGGTAAATGTGTTTTCTCTGTCCTTGACTTCTTTCTTCGTTTCACCAGCCAGCATATTCTACAAATGTGAAGTGTATCCTAGTTACATCTTGGCTTTTATGATTCTGATGTAGGAAGGGGAGTTAGGATTCTATCATAGAAAGGCTTTCTCATCTATCATCTCTCTCCCCCCTTCTTCCTCTCTCTTCCTCCTGCTGCTCTTTCTTTATTTCTTTTTTGTTTCCTTGTTTTCTTCCTTCTTTTAGTCTTGTCTTTCTTTTCTTTCTTTTCTCTTTCTTTCTTTCTTTCTTTCTTTCTTTCTTTCTTTCTTTCTTTCTTTCTTTCTTTCTTTCTTTCTTTCTTTTCTTTCTTTCCCTCCCTCCCTCCCTCCCTCCTTCCTTCCTTCCTTCCTTTTCTTTCTTTCTTCTTTCCTTTCTTTCTTTCTTCTTTCCTTTCTTTCTTTCTCTCACTCTGTTGCCCGGGCTAAAGTGCCGTGGCATGAGCCTAGCTCACAGTGACCTCAAACTCCTGGGCTCAAGCCATCTTTCTGCCTCAGCCTCACGAGTAGCTGGGACTACAGGCATGTGCCACCATACCCGGCTAATTTTTTCTATTTTTAGTTGGCCAATTAATTTCTTTTCCATTTTTAGTAGAGACGGGGTCTCACTCTTGCTCAGGCTGGTTTCTAACTCCTGACCTTGAGCGATCGGCCCGCCTCGGCCTCCCAGAGTGCTAGGATTACAGGCGTGAGCCACCGCGCCTGGCCCATTGTCCTGTCTTTCTGTCTCTCTTTTTTCCATTTTTCTTCCCTTTCTTCCTTCCTTCTCTCCATTCTCTTTCTCTCTTCCTTTCTTTGCTTTCCTTAATTTCTTTTTTGTTTCCTTCTGTTTTTCCTCTTTTCTTTCTTTCTCTTTCTGTGTTTTCTTATTTACTGTGTTCTTCTTTCTGACTTTCTTTCTCTCTTTTTTTTCTCTTCTTTCGCTGCCTCTCTTTCTTCCTTTCTTCGACCCATGTACTACCCGGGCAGGAGCCTGGTTAGCTTCCAAGATCAGACGAGATCGGGTGCGTTCAGGGTGGTGTGGCCGTAGACTGACCCATCATTTCTCGATGGCTTCCGTAGGGGTTAGTAGGGGGACCTTCTGGACTCTGAAATGATGGGCTCCAAAAAGGCTGACCCGTGTTTTCGAGACCTTTCTGGTGGCTGGCGCCAGTGGTGGCCGGGCTCCCTCTGGCGGTCGCTTTTCTACAAGTCTCTTGTCCTCGGAAGCTCTGGTGCGGCAGGCAAAGCAGGGGAAAGTCCCCCGATGTGAGCGAGCCTGAGTTCAGGGAAGCAAGCAGCCTTTGCAGGGCCATCTGGTCCCCTGCTGTGACGCCGGCTGTGACATCTGTGAGCCAGAGCTTGGGCTTGCGGGTCTATTGAGGGAGGAGGATGACGCTGTCTTTTCCAGGCTCAGCCACCCAGGCGGCTTGTGGGTCTGCCTGGGCAGGTCGACCAGCACGCTGCTGCAGCTTTGGCGACCTGATCCACCCCGAGGGGACCGAACGGAGATGGCACAGGTGGATGGGGAGAGGAGGGTGTCCAGCCACCAGCCGCCATCCCATGCGTGTCCCTCTCCCCAGGCCTCACCTTTCCTACCCATTTTCCCTGTGTCGTGCTCAACAGGCAGGGACAGCCCTGTGAGGGGCACGGGTGGCCGGGGTCCTTCCTGGGATCCCAGTACGTGGTTTCTTCCAAGTTTTACTCTGAGGGTACAGACTGGCCCCTGGGTGGCAGGGGTGGCTGGCGAGGGCGACTCCGGCCAGGCCACGGCTGCTGGTGGGCCGTGGTCATCCCGTCCCCGTTTCCTCCTTCCCAGGTCCCCATGCTGGGTCCAGGGATCGGCCTCTGGGTGGCAGGGGTGGCCAGGGAGGGCTACCCTGGCCGGGCTGTGGCCGCTCATGGGCTGTGGTCGTCCCATCTCGATGTTTCCTCCTTCCCAAGTCCCTGTGCTGGGGCCAGGGACCGGCCCCTGAGTGGCAGGGGTGGCCGCCGAGGGTGACCCCGGCCCGCCCCTGACCCTCTATGCCATGGAGCCCTTGGGGGTCGACCAGATGTCCCTGAATGTCCCTTGTCTGCTGGCGCTAGGGACTTGTTGGGGACAGGTGGCCATGTCAAGGGTCGTGGGGGCCGGCGTGGACATGGGGTTCGTGTCCGTCCCCCAGTGCGGTATTTTTGTTCATTCCAGATAGTCATCTTCTGCCTCCAGGTTAGTGCTGACACGCTGTCCTCTGGCGACTGTCGCTGGAGGAGTTGGGCCTCCACATGGTTGACAGGGTGCCGGCTGCTGGTGATCCAGTGACCTGCCCTGTGCCCTTTGAGTTGACCGCCTGGGCCCGTGTGCTGGCTCTAGGCTGTTGGAGTGTCCTGACGGTGGTGCCGCCTCTGGTTAGTCTCCGTTCTCTTGAGGGGCAACTTTGGGGGTGTTTGCGGCAATCCTTCCCTGGCTCTGCTGGCTCTGTGCTGTGCATGTCAGGCATTCTCGTCCTTGGGTTATCTGCTTCCCTCCTTGGAGAGGTGGGGCTGGCGAGGCTGAAGTGGGCCCCTCTGAAAGGTCCTTGCTGGCCCTGCTGACCTCTCCACCTTCCCCCCCCTTTGCGGGGGGCCTGATCGATGTGGTGACGTCACACTCTCCTGGGTCTTGAGCCACGTGCCAGGCGAGGGACAGGCTGTTCCTGGTGAATGGGGCCGCTCTTCTCGTTCTGCTCGTGGGGTGCCTCGTGTCTCCACCCCACCCATGGGCATTGGGTGTGAGGTGTCCCAGCTTCGCTAACGCGCTCTCTGTCTTGTGGCTTTGGTGAGGGATCGTTGGTCCTTTTGACTCAGCAGGCAGCCCTCGCTCACCTCTTGTGGTTGTGGCCTTGCAGGTTATCCCTCCCGGTGGTGGGGGGGTCCGTTCCGCTGCCCGGTTGCGCGCCCCCTCCGTATGTGGGTGCTGGGTCTGTGTGGCCTTTTGTGGTGCTCCTGGAGTATACCGGGTTGTTCCCCCAAGGTGCCTGAAACCGAGTGGTGGCTGTTGCCCTCATTCCCAGTGTCACTCTCTGGTCACGGTTGCAGAGTCTGCTGTGTGTATCCCTGAGCAGTTTTTGGGGGGTTGAGGCGGTTAAGCCGAGAGGCATCACCCCTGTGGCTGCATGGCCGGGGGTGGGGTGATGCCTCGTCCCCACGGCATGCGTGGTGGACTGGAAAAGGCGAGAGCGGTATGGCCTGTGCTCTTCCCACCCTGCTTTAGGGAGGGGGTTTGTTGCACCTGGCCGTGTGGGCAAATTGTGGTTGGGGGCCAGTGCCAGTCGGCCCTCGGTGGCCTCTACTGTGGCCTGCCTCGGTGAGCCCTCTTCCATACCTGTAGGAAGAGGGGCTGCTCACTTCAAAGCGAGGTGGTTGGATGAGGGAGGCACCCACCGCAAATGCTCAGTGGTTGCCATTTGTGCTTTTATACCCATACCGCAGACCCCCCCCACACCCCCAGGGTGCGCCCGAACGCCTCCGCTGGGGCCCAGTCGGGGGCGACCGGGGGATGGGGGTGACCCACCTTCCGCGAGAAAGCTTCTCTGGTGATCCTGGAGGCGTGCCTCTTCGTGGGGTACCAGATCCCCCAGCCTGCCTCCTCTCTGTGTGTTGTCAGCTACTGCCTGTGTGGTGGCCAGTTGTGCGTGGGCAGTTTCCCTCCTCCCCTTTGGTGGGGGGAGGAGGGGTCTGCTGGCCCCCCGTGGGTGGGGGCCGAGTGCCACTCTTCATGCCTACTGTGGCCCAGGCCTCCCCCCTCTGAGTTGGGGGAGGGTCACCTTGGGCCGGGCTGGTGTTCCAGCCGTGAGGGATGCTGCGTGTGCGCCTGAGGGTCGCCCGGTGTGCGTCTGGGGGAGTGGGGGTGGCGGAGCCCGTCTGCACACCCCGCCACTCCTGTGAGCATGCGGTTCTCCACCTGGCCCCTGAGCCGGGCTGGGGCTGGACGGGTGCCCGGTGGTGGGGCGTGTGCTGGCTGCCTGGCCTCGGGGTCATTCCATCTGGGGCGGTGCCCTCCCGGAGCAGGATCGGATTTGGGAATGGATGAGATTGGTTTAGGCGTGGTGGTGTTGGGCCCGAAGGGACGGGTTTGCTCTTGGGAGCCCCGGCGGTAGGGCTGTGGCCCGTGGGACCGTTGAGGGTGCACGGAGGCTTGGGCCGGCTGACGTCGCGGGCGTGCCGTGGGACCGCTCCCGTGTATGGGGCAGTGGGATCCCATGGTGTTGTTTTCCCAGTGGCCCTGTTGCGTCTGAGATCTCGTCTCCCTTGGGCTCTCCTGCCTTGCCCTTGCTGCTCTCCGTCTCTAGAGGCGCGTGCCCCTTTGTCTCTTCTTGCCTTGCCCCTGCCTGACCATCCCCAAGGCGCCTTTGCCCTGACTATGATACCCGTAC
>CAUYRT010051613.1:0-11516 GCA_963574885.1 Lepilemur ruficaudatus | reverse complement strand
CTAAGTTGCTGAGATACAGAGCTCAAATCTCTGATTTCAAAATCTTGACCACAAATTCAACTTGTGATTGCAAAACTGTTCCTTGCATACCTCTTTGTGACAGGAGGCTCATTATCCATCTTCTCTTGCAGGCCTCTCCTCCAGCTCTGATCACAATGACAAGGAGATGGCCAGGCGTGGTGGCTCACGCCTGTAATCCTAGCACTCTGAGAGGCCGAGGCGGGCGGATTGCTCAAGGTCAGGCGTTCGAAACCAGCCTGAGCAAGAGCGAGACCTCGTCTCTACTATAAATAGAAAGAAATTAATTGGCCAACTAAAAATATATAGAAAAAATTAGCTGGTCACGGTGGCGCATGCCTGTAGTCCCAGCTACTCGGGAGGCTGAGGCAGTAGGATCACTTGAGCCTAGGAGTTTGAGGTTGCTGTGAGCTAGGCTGACACCACGGCACTCACTCTAGCCTGGGCAGCAGAGTGAGACTCTGTCTCAAAAAAAAAAAAAAAAAAACATGATAATGAATGGCTTTATATATCCCATCACATGAGATACACCATGATTTACTGAAATCCCTACTGTAGGAGGGACAGGGGTGGAGCAAGAAGGCCTAAGAGATCGTCCCTCTGCACAAACACCAAATGCAAACTTCATCCACACAAGCAAGCACCTTTGGAAGACCCAAAGTCAGGTGAGCAATCATACCACCTGGTTTTAACATTATGTCAAGGAAAGAGGGTGGTAAAAACAATCTTGCATTGCCAACACCACCCCACCCCCATCTCCCCAGCAGCGCCACAAGCACGCTGACTGGAGAGAGAATCTGTGTGCCTGGGGGAGGGAGGGCGAAATGATTGTGGGACTTTACGTTGAAACTTAGGGCCGCCCTGGCACAGGGGAACACAGCACATGGCAGAATCTGCTGGTTCCCACGAAGGAGCATTTAGAGCAGCCCAGCTGGAGGGAAATCCTCCACCCCGAAATCTGAGTTCTGGCCAGCCCCAGCACTGGCTGACGAAAAGCAGCCTAGAGTCTGGACTAAATTCATAAGGCAGTCAGTCCACAAAGACTACAGTCCTTGGGCAATTTCTGCAGCTGTGCTGGCTCAGAGCCAGTGGACTTGGGGTGCACATAACCCAGTGAGACACCAGCAGCTGCGGCCAAGCCAGTGCCTGTGTCACCCCCGCCCCCAACTACAGCCAGTGCAGCTCAGGGAGTCTTCTTCCACTTAGGGGAAGGAAAGGGAAGAGCTCAGAGGACTTTGTTTTGCAACTTGAGTACCAGCTCAGCCACAGTAAAAGTATCAAGCAGACTCCTGAGGCTCCTAAGTCCGGGCCTTAGTTCCTGGATGGGATTTCTAGACCCACCCTGGGCCAGAAACATGCTGCCCTGAAGGGAAGGACCCAGTCCTGGCAGGATTCACCACTACTGACTAAAGAGGCCTTGGGCTTTGAATAAACATCAGAGGTAGCCAGGCAACAGTCATCACCGCCTTTGGGTGAAACTGGGCTGGCTTCAGGTGTGACCTGGCACAGTCCTAGCTGTGGCCAGAGGCAGTGCTCATGTCACTCCTCTCCCAACTACAGCAGCCCAACATAGACAGTGAGGGAAGAAAACTACAATGAGATATCATTTCACCCCAGTTAAAATGGCTTTTATCAAAAAGACAGGCAATAATGAATGCTGGTGAGAACGTGGAGAAAGGGGAACCATCGTACACTGTTGGTGGGAATGTAAATTAGCACAACCACTATGGAGAATGGTATGGAGGTTACTCAAAAAACTAAAAACAGAACTACCATATGACCCAGCAATCCTACTTGCTGGGTCTATATCCAAAGGAGGGGAAGTTAGTATATTGAAAAGATTTCTGCATTACCATGTTTACTGCAGCACTATTCACAATAGCCTAGATCTGGAATCAACCTAAGTGTCCATCAACAGACGAATGGATAAAGAAATTGTGGCACATAAACATAATGGAATATTATATAGCCACAAAAAGAATGAAATCCTGCCATTTGCGACAACATGGATGGAACTGGAAAACATTATGTGAAGTGAAATAAGCCAAGCACAGAAAGACAAATCTCCCATGTTCTCATATTTGGGAACTAAATATTAAAAACAATTAATCTATTGGAGACAGAGAGTAGAAGGATGGTTACCAAAGGCTGGGAAGGGTAGCCGGGAGGGGGAGATAAAATTGGGGTGGTTAATGGGTACAAAAATATAGTTAGATAGAGTGAATAATATTTGACAGCACAACAGAGTGACTATAAGCAACAATAAATTAAGCTATACTTTAAAATAAGTAACAGAGTGGAACTGGAATGTTTCTAACACAAAGAAATGATAAATGCATGAGGTGATGGATACCCCAATTACCCTGATTTGATTAATTCACATTTTATGCCTGTATCAAAATATCATGTGTACCCCATAAAGATATAACTATTATGTATCCATAATTAAAAATTAAAAATTAATTTAAAAAAAGGAAATCCCTACTGTTGGATGTTAAATTCTGCCCGATTACTTTATTATAGAATTGCATTGTGATGCCCAATTTTTGCTATTATAAATAGTGTCATGTGACGACTGCACCAGCCACTCAAACACCCTCAATACCCTGGACGTCTCTCCCCACACAGCAATACCAGTCAACCAGCAACATCTCTTGACTCTGCTTTCTACTCATCTGCAGGCTCTGTGCCTGTCTCCTGACACTTAGTTTAGTTAAGGCCTCTCCCCCTCCAATCTGGCCCAGCAAGGCCCTCCACCCATGGTCCACCATGATCTCTTCCTGAGAGGCAAATCAGATCATGTTGCGTGAGGGCAAAGCCCTGCAGTGGCTCTGGGTGTTAGGACCTGTCCCCAAACCCTCCCCAGCCACCTCTCTAGGGACTGGCCACAGCCCAGGCCTGCAGTTCCTCTTCCTTCTGTGACTTGCATCTACAGTTCCTTCTCCTCCACCTCCCAGGAGGCCTCAAGGCTTCCCAAGGCCCTCTTTAGTCACCAGCCCCCCTACTCACAGCCCCCAGACTCACTGCTGCTCTAGATCCACATATTTACTGCTGTCTCCTCCATCAGACCAACTGTGGGCTCCCTAACAGCAGGGGCTGTTTGAGTCCTAGGTCCCCAGGTCCTAATCCAGTGCCTCCCACACAGGGGCTCACAGGACTTGAATAGTTACGAGCAATCCTGAACCTGCATTCAGCCGCCAGCCTCAGCCTCCCGAGTAGCTGGGAGGCGTGTGCCATTGCACGCAGCTCCACACCACTCCCTATTGTGTGTCTGGGGGCACACCAGACCACACCCAGAAAGCACTGAGAACAGGCCCCTTGGCTCACATCAGTGCTAGCTCAATAATTAATAATACAATAGCCAGAAGTGGTAGTGTCTGCTTATAGTTCCAGCTACTCAGGAGGTTGAGGAGGAAGGATCGCTTGAGCCCAGAAGTTCAAGGTCAGGCTTAGCAACACAGTGACCCCCCAAAAAAAACTAAACAAACAAAGAAATAAAAATAAAATAATGCATTAATTCCCATCCAGCTCAACTTTGCATCGCCCTCTCCTTCTCTGGCACCCACTGCCATACCCCTTGAGTCCCCTGAGGACCTCCCCACACCTTCTGCCTTCCATGGATCCCAGCCAAGGTATTCCTGCCACCATCACCAAGCCAAGCCATCCCCTTTCCAGCCATAAGAGCAACTGACTTCCAGCTCCCTTAAGAAACTGAACCTTGGATGGTGACCAAAATATTGCCCCTCACCCCAGCCAGCTAAAGGATCCAACACTCCCACAGACATGTCCAAGTGGACCATTCTTTGACCTTCAACCTCATACCAGCCACAGTACCCTACCCCAAAGCCAGCATCTCAAAGTCACCTCCATGACTGAACCCACATCTGGGCACCTCATGGATTCTCTCTGATCCCTGCCCACCCACCAGTCTCAGCACTGGAGGGCAGGGCGTGGTGGTCAGCAGACCTCCCTCTCACATCTGGGCTGTCCAACTAAGATGAAACCAACTGTCCCCACACAGGATCAACATTTTTCAAATCATTTTACAATCATTCCTCAAGCTTTCACAGTCCAAATCTACCTGAGAGATATGAATATATATACATACTCCTACCTGTATAGACTCTGGGGAAGGACATGCAAAAGGACATGCAAGAAACTGATAAGAGAGGTGGCCTATGGGGAGAGGGCCTGAGGCCCAAAGATGGCAACAAACTTCCTTCTGCCTGGAGATCCTCTTGTATTTCTGTTTTTTATTATGTGCATATATATTCCTTCTCTTTCCTCCTCGAAAAAATAAATAAATAAATAAAAATTATCCTACATTGGAGAGTGCACATAAAAGAGGAACTTACCACTGATTTTTTCCCTTTTTCCTGTTCTCTATCTTTACCTACAAAATAAAGGAAATCAATTTTTAAACTCAGTTTTAAACAATCACTCTTCTTTGCCCTAATTTGCTAAATGACCACAAAAACAATAGTTTTTATGCCTGCTCCCTAGCCTCAAAGTTTTCCAATTTGGGGACCCTCCGTGGGTGAACAGCGGCACACTCACCACTCTCTACCTATGTGCGACACTGTGCAGCGGCTGCCTGGGTCCAATGGGCACATCAGCCCTCAGTGCGCTCAGGGCCTTTCAGTTAGCATGTTATACTTTCCACTGTCCATACATTTTATATTTAGATCTTCACAGATGGGTGTCCAGCAAGTGAAACCGCAGAGCGGCGGCCTTCACTCACAGGGCACGGGCGGAGGGTGGGCGGTGGGCATGGGTTTGGGCCTTGCGCCCAGGTCCCCCTCCCAGCCCAGGGCTGACATCGCTGCCCATCCGGCCCATGGGTGGTTCTGGGGCGCCTCTCAACAGCCCAAGCCAGAACCTGGAGATAACGGTGACCCAGGTTCCCATTACCCGGGAGGGCAGGAGGGGAACCTAAACCCAACTTCCACCACCGGTGGCGCCAGGGTCCGCTGCAAACTGGTTACCTGCAGCTTCCAGTGCACCCCCAAGGCCTAAATAACCAGACGAGGAAGTGGGCTGGGAGACCCGGGCCTGGGTCGGAATGGTCGAAGCAGCCCCGCCCCACGGGGTGGGGCTCCTTCGTGCTCTTTAGAGCTTCTCTCCCCAGCCCAGCACGACAACGGGCCCGGGGCCCCACCGCTACCTGCCGGCTCGTGCCCGCGTACCCCCCAGTGACCGCCCCTTGCCCCTCCTCGCCATATCTCAGAGAGAAAACCCCGCGCCTCGGAGGAGGAGTTTCGGGCTCCAGCGGGGCCCGCGAGCCGAGGGGCGGGGAATGGGGGCAGCACAGCGGCGCCGGCAATAGGGAAGAAGGACACGAGTTACCCCGAGGCCAGGCCAGGCGCTGCGTCCCCCGCGGCCCGGGGCCCGAGGCAGGGATCCCGGGGCTCCCCGGCCCAACACCGCGCAGCGCCCGCGCGGCCCAGCCCCGCAGCGGCCTCAGCAGCATGGCCGGCCGGGCGGATCCAGAGGCCCGGGCTTCCTTCCTGAGCGAGTCGCCGCGAGCGGCTGCACATCCAGCCTCTGCGCACTGTCCCTGTCTCCGCGCCCGCCCCGCCGGGGCGCCTGCTGGTGCCCGGCCCTTAAAGAGACCGGGTCGCATTTCATTCTCTCAGCGAGAGGGGAAATAATCCGAGGTGAAGAGTTCGCCGCTTGCAGCCAGAAAGTCTTCCTGCTGCTAGGACTCTGGCAGAATGCACCCATGACCTGACAAGACTCGGAGGATGGAAGACAATTAATACCAGCAACTGACTGGTTAATTAATGATTGCAGATTACTTAATTGATTGGGCCCCTACTCTTCAGACACCTGGCACACACTCACTCATGGTATCATTGATTCCTCCCAACAACTCTGCCAATAGATACTGTCACTCCCATTCTTCAAGCTTGTCCTCAGAGAATTAGGTAATTTGTTCAAAATGATCAGAAGCATTCATTAAAGGGTGGAGCTGGAATTCAAGCCCATCTGTCTTACTTGGCAGTCCAAGCTCTTTCCTCTGAACTTTGATGTTTCCAGGGTCTGGACTCTAAACTAGATCCCTCAGGAAGGCACAACCAATATTCCAACTGGACAGAAAAAGGAGCAGGGGGATACCTGTAAGGTCCATCTATAGTCACATAGCAAAAATTCAGCCCTGGAGTCACGCAGTGAGCCTGTAGTCTCAGCTACTAGGGAGTCTGAGTTGGAAGGATTGCTTTGAACCCAGGAGTTCCAGGCCATATAGCAATTCCAGGGCAATATAGCAAGACCTTTGTCTCTAAATAAAATAAAACAATTTTTTTTAATTCAGCCCTCATGTGGGGGAGTCAGGTATAATTCAACAGGCCCAGGCCCAGGCCCAGTAACCAGAGCTGGACTGTATGTGAGAGTTCCCATGCTTGGGTGGAATAGTTTCCCACCTCTCCCAGTCGCTGGCAGTCGCCTCTTAGGCAGGGAGAAGTCATTTGCCAGAGCGTTCACTTAGTCTCTAGATCTGTTATCTGAAAGCCACCAGCCCATCTCTTGCTTCCTGCGTATCTGCCACAGGTCTAGCAAGTGTGCTCTCCAGAAATAAACTTCAGGATAAAGGTCAATATTTTTGTGAGTGATTTGGGATAAGGCTGTTGGAGGTTAATTGCCCACCGGATTTAACAGAATGAAATGAACTAGGGCTGAGATGGGCAGGATCCGAAGAAATCTGAATCAGACTGGGTGATGGCCAAGTTATCCAAGACAGAATTTAAACCACATAAAAGGAGCGACATACACTTCACATCCCTAAGGAGAAATGCTCCAAGATGGTGGAACTCAGAGCTCTGGCTTCATGGGAGCACTTGCGAAAAACACGAATTAAATTCAAGTATCTGAAAAGAACTAGCACCAGTGGGAGGCAAAAGTAAGAGTATATACAATAGACTGTGACACTCTGGGGGCGGCAGGGACAGGCCCAGGCCATTAGTTACGACTACACACGCTCTAGACCTGTGTCCCAGACCCTGGGAACCCTGCAAGGAGAGAAGCAGATGGGTCCCTGCTTTTGTTAAATTTATATTCTTATGATATGCTGAGGAGTGATGGTGGCTACTCTAGACGGGGTGACCAAGGGAAATCCTCTGTATGGCATTTGAGATGCCCTAGATCTGGGGAAGCAGGACAGCTATTCCTGGACCTCTCTCCTTCACCTCCGTCCCTGCTCCCTCCCCCAAACCTGGGAGCGCTTCCGGGCAGGAAAACCCCTCAGGAGAGCTGGAGAGCTGTGGTCATTAGTGCCAGGCAGCTCGTGGCAGACTAACTGGGGGTTGTTCCGCAGATATACTAACGGCTAGCAGACGGAGAGGGCCGAGCGACGGCTCCCGTGTGGCGCATGCGCGGGGGGCGGGGTGGCGCGCGGCGACGTACGCATGCGCACGCGAGGGCGGGAAGTCGAGAAGGGCGGTGCGCGGCCGCAGCGGCGGTTGTCGTAGCGCGAGCCCCCTGAGGAGAAGAGTTGAAGGGGAAGCGCGACTGTTGGGTATGCGGGCGCAATGGAGGCTGCGCAGCGGAAAGCACGACATCGCGCTTTCTGCTTCAGTGTGAAAGGCCACGTGAAGATGCTGCGGCTGGTGAGGGCCGGGCTGCGGCGCGGGAGGCGGGATTCGGGGGGCTCCAGGGCAGTGAGGAGCGGCTAAGTGGGAACCAGGATGCCCGGTTTGCTCTTGCAACCTTGCTTTTATCAGCGCCTCCGCAGGGCCAGGCATTTCGTTCTGCCCCCTGGGGGAAGGAGAGAGGTAAGGCGCCGCCCTCCCCTTCATGCTGTTTAGGGACACACTCGTAAATCAGAATCAGCGGATCTACCCGAATGGCCTGTACTTGGACCCACAAACCGGGTACCCGGGTTAACAGGCCAGGCAGCTGCAGTGGTACCACACTGAGCCCACAAGATTTTTTAAAAAGTGTCTGGTGTTTCAGTGGGTGCTGTGAGTACTTACTATTAAAATAAGTCAGGCATTGGATGTGACCGAGCTCAAGTCTGATACAGTCCAGAGCTAGGACAAGAAGGAAACTGCCCGTCTCTAGGGCTTCGGCTTCCCAGGAGCGTTGCAGTTAGCTTTGAACAAAGGTTCGGAAAAAGTGAAGCATCAGTCAGAGCAAAGTGACCTGGCTCCTTAGAAAAGTGGAGACTATCGTAGTAGAGTCTGTCACAGAAATTTAAAAAGTGAAAACTTAAGGGGAAGGAAGACATAAATTATTTTAAATTTTAAGGAGTTGACATGTGGGAGAGGGGTGGAAATAAAACAGTTAAAAGTTACAGGAAAACATTTCCACTTAACATGAGGAAGAATTTTATATTGGGAAAGGTCCCAAAATTAGATGGCCACTTGGGAAGCCAATATCTTCCCAGACAGTAAAGGTAACAAGCATAGACGAGCACTTGATGAGGATGTTGTAAAGGAGACTCAGATTTAAGGTGCATGTAAGATCCTTCCCACACTAAATGTCTGTGATTATGAGAAATAGCTATGATAAAAGTTAGAATGCATAAGAGAGGTTTAGAAAACCACTTTGAAGTCAAAGGAAGGAGAAATTACTTTTGGTTAGGAGTAAATAGTCAGGGAAAAAGGTACCCTAAGGTCTGTAATTTAATGTCAGGTACTGAAAGCTCTGGAACATTGGTGGAGGAACAGGGTTTTGTGAAAAAGACTTAGTTTTTGACATATTGATTCCTTCACCAAACCATTTGAGTATTTAACATGGTCCAAGCTCTGGGCTAGGACTTGAACAACAAAGATAAACCAGAACAAAAGTCCCCGAATCATGGAGCTCTTCACTTTAGTCAAGGAGACAGACACATGAACAGACAGCTTTAATATGTGATAAAAGGCTGGTGGTAGCAGAGTAGGTAATAAGAAGTGGTCACATTTGGGATATGGTATTTTGAAAGTAGCACCAGTAAGATTTGCTGATGAAGCAGATGTGGAGTGAAAGAAAGAGAAGAATCCAAGATAACTCCAAGGTTTTTGGCCTAAGCATCGGGAAGAGTGGAATTGCCATCTGCTGAGATGGGAGAGCTGATGGATAAAGCAAATGTGAGAGGCGATGAGAAATTCAATTTTGGATTTCAGTATTAAATTAGAGTTATCTAGTAGACATCCAAGTCAATATTGCATGGAGAATTGGAATAGACAAGACTGGATTTTGGTAGAGAGGTCTCACTTCAGAAGCAGAGGTAATTTAACATCATAATACTGATGAGGTCAAAAAGAGAGGAGTTAGAGCAGAGGGGAGCCCTGGAACACTTCAACATTAAGATATTGGGGAGTAGAGGAGGAACCAGTAAAGAAGAATAAAAGGGAACATTTGGAGAGGTAGAGAAAACCAAGAGTATGGTGTCTTGTCAACTGTGTCAGATACTGATGATAGTTTGAGTAAGATTAGGACTGAAAATTAACCATTGGAATTATCCTGTGGGTAAATTGTGAAGCAAGTCTTTGCTAGAGAAGTAAATAGGAGCTGAATCATGGAAGACCTTAAATACATGGTGAGAGGTAGGCTATATGCTAAAGACCATGAAAGCCATTGAAGAATTTTAAATAGGTGAAGAAATGCATTAACAAATTTACATTTTAGGAATTTTACTGTAGTATCTTTGTCATGGGTAGTTCAAGGAAAAGATGCTGAAGGGCAGTAATTCTAAGGATGAAGAGGAAGGAGCACCCAAAATGTTTAGGCATTAAGTCAGCAGTACTTGATGGTTCATCAGTTGTGGGGAATGAGTTGGAACAGGGATCTTAGGTTCCTAGCATGGGTGATAAGGTAGATGTGGTACTGGCAATTGAAGTTGTGAATATAGGAAGAAGGCGCAAGATGAGTTCAGTGTTAGACGTGAATGTGAGATTTCTGTAGGTTATCCAGATGGGGATTCTAAATGGCTATTTATGTGTGAAATGTAGAGGACAGACCTGGGATAGAGACCCAGATTCATTAAGTGGAATGTGGACAGAATTCAGAGGAATGCCGGATTTTAAAGGAGTGCATAAAAGGAGAAGAACCAACCAAGAAAGAACAGTTGAAGTTTAAGAATTAGACAAGATGACATGACCTGTAATCCTAGCACTCTGGGAAGCCAAGGTGGGAGGATTATTTGAGCTCAGGGGTTGGAAACCAGCCTGAGCAAGAGTGAGACCCCATCTCTACTAAAAAAATAGAAAGAAATTAGGCCAAGTGTGGTGGCTCATGCCTGTAATCCTAGCACTCTGGGAGGCTGAGGCGGATGGATTGCTCAAGGTCAGGAGTTCGAAACCAGCCTGAGCAAGAGCAAGACCCTGTCTCTACTAAAAATAGAAAGAAATTAATTGGACAACTAAAAACATATAGAAAAAATTAGCTGGGCATGGTGGCACATGCCTGTAGTCCTGGCTACTAGGGAGGCTGAGGCAGGAGGATTGCTTGAGCCCAGGAGTTTGAGGTTGCTGTGAGCTAGGCTGATGCTGTGGCACTCTAGCTGAGACTCTGTCTCAAAAAAAAAAAAAAAAAAAAAAATGACATGGAAGCAGAAAGAGTAGAGTAGTAGGAGAAAGGACAGCTAATGACAAATAAATCATAGGAGTCCACTTGGATAAGGACTGAAAAATATTTGTTAAATTTAGTGCTTCTGAAATCATTGATGATGTTAGCAAAAGCAGTTTCCATGGAATGGTGGAGAAATGTTTGAGATATTAGTGGGCTATTTAAAAGATAACTGAAAACAGAGGCTAAGAGCTTAGGAAAGATGTAAGAACTGTAAATATGGATCAGGGAAAATCCCAATGTGACAGAAATTGTGGGAAATTTTAAGAAAATGGAGTAATCAATGCCAATTACCATGGTACAAAAAGGTTAGGGAGGATGAGGACTGAAAAGGTGACCTTTTATTTCATAATCCATGAACTCAAGATCTTGATTCAGTAGAGTAAATGGAGTGGTTTGAGATGACATGCTGCTATTAGTAATTATATTAATTATAAAGAGTGAAGTTATTTAGTAACTAGTTATTGGTAGTCAAACCAACTCATTTAGAAGTTTAAAGATAAGGTATTTTTAGACTAATAAAGTAATTGAAAGAATTATGAATAAGTAGCCTGTATAAATTAAAATTTAAAATGAGTATGTAGATGTTACCAGCTGATAGGATATCATAAAAGTGTAGCCAAGGGGAGATTCTTGGTCAAACCATTTACCAAAAACACAATGAGACTGGGCCTCATAAGCTCATTTTTTTTCCTTAACAACTCACTTAACGTTGCCATGTTCCATATTTTCATTTGGAAATGAAGAAATTGGATCAGACTGGGTATCTTCAGGGTTTTGTTTTCTTTTTCACTTAAAATGTCTTAAACTCTGGCCGGGCGCGGTGGCTCACGCCTGTAATCCTAGCACTCTGGGAGGCCGAGGCGGGCGGATTGCTCAAGGTCAGGAGTTCGAAACCAGCCTGAGCAAGAGCGAGACCCCGTCTCTACTATAAATAGAAAGAAATTAAT
>CAUYRT010051610.1:0-17568 GCA_963574885.1 Lepilemur ruficaudatus | reverse complement strand
CATCCCTGCAAAAAGAAAGCAACCTACAGAATGTATTTTTATTGTTTTGATTTAAAACCCAAGAAACCATTTCTTTGTGTGTTTTATCTCTGGCAGGGATTTGAAAATTGTTTTGAAATGCCTACCTACTTGCCCCAAATGTGCATGCATTTCCATTCTCTCTCCAAATTATTGCTATTTAGGACCATGCACAGTGGTGTGCTGGTACACGCTTACTAACTGACTCTCTGAAACAAAGAAACAAAAAAACAGATTTATAGTATTTGCCAATTTCTGTGGTGTAAATATTCCCATACCAATTTAAAGCTATCAACATACTGTTACCAAATGCAGAGATGGGAAGGAATACACAGCAACACATTTTTAAAATGACATACAGATACAGTAGACATAAATAACCCTGAGAGCACAGTTAGTAAGTAGTAAAATGTAGTAAAATATCAGGAAGTGATGAGTTTTGAGTAGTTATCATCTTTTTGGATGTACTTTAATTATAAGTTAATATAATTCAACTTTTAATAATGACTGTATTCATCAGCTGGCACACAAAATCCCTAAAAATTTAACAGCTAGCTCCCAAGAGATGGCTCCCCACTGACTATGCAGCTTAATAGACCCATATATGTCCTAGATGGGATCTACCTGTGCTAAATTGGGTCTTTAGTTATACAAAAGGAGGAAGCAAAATTGAATCTTGCTTACTTAACCCCAACTCCCTCCCCAAGCTCTGCAGAACAGCTGAAGATCACACTGAAAGCTTCAGTGTAGCAATATAACAAGGTAGCTGACCCAAGACCCATTCCAGACCACTTTCTCCCTTGTCTGTCTCTACTATATGTGATAGAAAAGCTAAACACTTTTTCTCAACTTCCCACGGGGCTGAGTAGTCAATGAACATAAGAAGTGATGGGGAGATAGATAGTGGTCTGGAAACACTTTTTAATTTCTTGATAAAAAGACTAGGTCTCTTACCCTTCCTCCCTATTTCCAATATGAATATGCTATCTGGAGCTGTGGCAGCCATTTTGAAACCATGAGGCAAAATATGGAAATAGCCAAGGGAATCGAACAACTATTGGCTGTAGGTTTAGTAGGCTCCCAGACAAAAATCAAACCAGCAGATTCCAAAACCAGACTTAGTGTTATGTGAGGGAAAAAGCTCCTACTTCTTTATGCTCTTCTGTTTTCTGTTATTTACAGCCAAAACCATTCCTAGCCCATACACATAGTCATTTCATCTGTTCTGGCTTCTATTACCATGAGGACTGGAAAGGGAATAAGAGGAAAGGCAACTGACATGCCAAGCGTGGTGCTGGGTGGTTTTCACACTTCACCCTCTTTAAGTTTCACAACAATGCTATGAGAGATGACATTTATAAAAATGTATCATTTATCATAGCTAGTCACACTTTGTTTTTAAGGAAGATTTAACTGTGCTGCAACTATGTGGACCTTGAAAAATTAATTTCAGTGTAAATTGGCAAAGGTTTGAACACTTATCTTTCTTCAGTAATTAAAAGTCCCTCATATAATTTGGATAAATTAGACACAAACTGGCAGACAGAGCCTCCATACCTACCTTCTGTCAAGCAACCAAGGACATTTGGTATGATTGACAAACACCCTGGGAACACCTTTCCTTTTGTCAAGGTTCACCTGGACTTCAAGGAGATTAAGGAAAAGGTCTGTCCCCCTCGGGGCCGGATGGTAGCATCCACTGAGGAGGAGGGGAAGTGGGACTTTCTGTGGTGTGAGCTCTCTTAGGCAGGTCAGAGAGCTGTGTTTCCCAGAGGTCTACGACTCTCTCAGTGAGAGTCAGGAGGGAAATGGAGGAGACAGATGCCCTTCCAGGGCGTAGTCGGCCAGTCAACCAGGAGGTAGAAGTCACTGGGCCTTCATTGTATATGGAAGGTAGAAGCTTCCCTGGCATGAGTCAGGAGAACTGGGAAACTACAGAGAGTGACAAGGAAGAAAAGGAGGGGCAGGGTGACAGAAGCCACATCATAGAAACTACACAAACAGCAAAGAATGTAGTCTGTCTCCAGTAGTAGGATTCCTGCTGTTCAGCCATTCTTTAGTCACTCAGAGGAGGGAGATGTTTATCGACTGTCTACTGCGAGCGAGATCCTGGGGATGTAGCAGTGAATTATTAAGCAGACATAGTTCCTGCTCTCATGAAGTATACAGTCTGGCGGAGAAAACAGTTAAAACAAGTTGCAATAAAGTGAGATAAGTGTTATTAATATAAGAAGCATATGATATTATTTATAGTCATCCTCCTCTCTATTTATGGTGTTACGTGCGGAGATGGAATGAAGAAAAAGCACAGGACAAAAGCATCTGGTGGTCCCTTTTCAGTTCAGGTATGAATATTTTTAAGTTGTGTGCCCTTGGGAAAATCTCTTTACCCTCTGGATGTTTCTTTTTCTTTAAAATAAGATCAGAACAGATTATTATGATTTTATTGTTTATACTAAAAACAGCAGTGGTAACTTCTAAGAATAGCTCTCACCATATTTTTTTTGTGACTGCTCCATTTTAACAAGTGCCATTGTGTCCCCAGATGTGTTCCTCTGCATGATTCAGGCTTTCTGGGCCTTCCTTGCTAATACTGAGACACCCACATTTGAGGCAGATGAGTTTGCTGCTAGCCACACCTACATGCTACAGCAAGGCTAGATCTTTTGAACTGGTTCTTCTAGATAAGTACATTTTCAGAACAGTAATTCTTAACTCAAAGTCTTAAGTACACTGAAGAACCAAGAATAAGCTTCATTAACGCCTTTAAATGCATGCCCCAAATGCATGCAAAATTGTGTGTTGTGTGTGTGTTTTGGTGAAAAAGAGTCCACAGGGTTCATTCAAAGGTGCCCATACCCCAAAAGAATGGTATGATCTCTCCCTCCTCTGAATGCCCATGGTGGCTTGTACCTTTCACCACTTCTTTACTACAAGGGTTACCATCTTTCCTACCAGACTATTACTTCATTAAGGGTGGAGACAGTAGCTTATTGAAACAACAAACTGCAGAGGGAAAAAACAACAAAATGTGGACTTTGGATTCAGATAGATCTGCCTTCAAATTCACTTACTAGCTACGGACCTGAGGCAGGTTACTTAACTTTCAGACTGACTTTGTTTTGTCTGAGTCCCTTTCTGGTTTTCTTGGTTACACGAACAAACAAACATCCCTTTCGGTTTAAGCAAGTTTAAGTTCAATTTCTGTCACATGCAGCCAGACTCCTGAGCCCATCTATAAAGTAGGATAGTAATCTCCACTCCTGAGATTCTATGAAGATAAAATAACATGTACCAAAGGACCTAGCAGTTCACCCTGCTTGTGACTGCCCCATTTCAACAGATATCATTTCTTTGTTCATCCATGTCACTATCACCGAAGATGACTATTACACAGACTGTTACTAGGTTTTCTTTCAGATGAAATAATTTGAGAAATGCTTGGCGAAACAAGTTCTTTCCCAGGGGACTTTCCAGAGTCTTCAGTCTTCAAATTTGCATCATGAATTCCCAACTAGGCAAAGTAACATGACCACAAAGCCCTATGTCAAGGAACATCTATGAAGATTTTGGGAACCGCCCTCTATATGGCTAACTCAGTAGGTTTGCTGTGGCAAACACTCCTGCAGTGAGAGTTTGACTGTCATCGTCCAGTTCCTTTTCTACTTGAGCAAAAGTCTGACAGGTTTTTACCCCAGTTCTGACAATTTCTAGCTGTGAGACTTGGAAAAGTCACTTTAATTCCCTGAGCCTCAGTTTCTTTATTTTTAAGCTTACAGCGTTAGACTCCATGACCTTTGAGAACCAGGGCAACTGTGCAGTTCTTTGCTTATGGGATTGTAGACGGTTCTGGGTGGACTGGATGTAATGTGTAGATACTCTGGGCCTAGGAGGGTCAAGAAAGGCCCAGGTGTTGAGTGAGAGAAAGTGAGCAGAGATGGTAAACTGCAGTGAAGGTTCATAGTAGTCACCAGAACAAGCCCAGTTGTTTGGAGATTTTATTCCAACATTCTAGTGTAAGCAATCTGTGGATTAGCCCAGCTTTCTTAAGTTGAGGCTTCTAATGATGCCAAATCCTACGGGTTTGTACGTTTTAGGTTTGGGTGGAACAAAATTAAAACCTTATAAAACAAAAGGTTAATGTGACTGAATATTTGCTCTATGGATCCTCAAAGGCCAAGAAAACCTAACAAAAAGAGGTGATGAGGGGTGAAGATCATAGAATTCAGAACTCTGGACTCCTGAACTACAATGCTGTGTTCCTTATTTTCTTATTCAGTTCAAATTTAACCATGACAGCTATTAACCAAACCCCCTTCTGAAGAAATTCATGCTGTCATCCACTAACCCACAGAAAACCTTCCTGGGGAAGCTTAGCAAGTGTAAACGAAATAACGAAGGAGAAAATCCTTTGAAAACTGCAAAACACTCCACAAATATGTTATTTTTATTATTATTCATCCGTTTAAAGCATAATTTGGGCTTTACCACAGACATGACTTCAGGCAAATAATTCATCAGCTCCGCCCTTCATATAAAACGAATGCAGTAATGGATGGGAAAGATTAACTAGAAAATGATTGTGGATGCCTTTGAAAATTGAGGGTCACTGCAGTGCTTACTAGTTAATAGTAACCATACAATTGTGAAGTTATAAATAGCTCTGCATTTCAGCCGAACCGAGTGCTCTGCTACTTTTTCACTTGTTGCCACTTTGATTTAGTTCATTAGTTCTACTAACCTATAATTAGCACAACACCCTGGAAAATTAATCCAGCCTGGTGACTCAACATCAGGGAAATGAAACAGGCTTCTAAATCGTGTTAGAATGAAGCTGAAGCCTGAGGGCTAGGTCCTCCTGGTTTCAGAGGGAACTAAAGGCCTCAAACCCAGATTTTTCAGCTAAATATAGGTGAGTCCATCTTTCTATTTTCAACTGAAAAGTTTCAACATTGCTATCAAGATAAACATACCCTTTATTACAATTTTCACTCAGAGGATAGGAAAGAGAATTGCAAGCAGTTATATTATGACAATACATATATTCCTTTTAAGAATGTGGCTTTGGAGAAACTCTACCTGCTAGTCTAATTAAGAAAAAACTTGCCAAGATTAATAGTAAGGAGGGGGAAAGAAGAAAAATAACTGCCCATGTGTCCATCTCCTGGAAGAGATTCTGGGGTCACTCTGAGTAGGAGGGTTTCCAGGAGCAGAGGAAATCTTTTTCTGGAAACTGTGAGATTGCTGAAATCTGATCACCCTCAGAGCCCATGGAAAGAGGTATCCGACAGCCAGAAGGAGAGTCAAAAGTTACTAAAGTCAAGAGACCACATGCAGATCAACAATATGGAAAGCTGGAATATGGAGCCAGCTATCTAGGAGCGGGGAGACGAAAATGAGGAGCAGTGGGGTATAATAAAAATGGGCAGTGTGTGCTTGGGGCACTTCTTCCAGAACTTTCTTCAGCTGCATATAATGTTATGGATAGGTGAGTATGCTGAGTTAAAGGCTAGGAACTAGGTCATCAGAGAAATAAATGGGTCCTTTCATCTTTCTCCTTTTTGTAGAATCTTTTCACTTCCCACATTAAATAGCCTCAGTGTCCTTTCCTTGTAAATGCTTATCAACTTTAACTGTTTTATTCCCAATTGCATGTGATACGATTGTGGAAGTCTGCAGGCAAACCTTCCTAGTTAAATCTCAACACATCTAAGGCCAAAGTCATCACCTTTCCTTTTGGTCAAACTCTGACTTTGGAAAATACTGCCCTTAATCTCTCAATTAGCAAGCCTAAAAATCTAGGAGTCTCTCCTTTCCCTTGAGCATCAAATCTAATGGTCAAATTCTGAGGAATTTACCTTACTTCTGCAAGCTTTTTTTCATTCTCATCTCCCAGCTGCTTATTTGATCTCTTATATTCAATGCACTATTGCCAGTTTAATCTTCTTAAAGCACAGCTTCAATCATGGCATTTCCTGACTCAAAACATCTAATGGTTGCCTGTTGCCTAATGAATCAAGGAAAAGTCCTTGGTTTGGCAATCAAAACCTCAATCTTGGCCAGACACGGTGGCTCACGCCTGTAATCCTAGCACTCTGGGAGGCCGAGGCAGGAGGATCGCTCAAGGTCAGGAGTTTCAAACCAGCCTGAGCAAGAGCGAGACCCCATCTCTACTGATAATAGAAAGAAATTAATTGGCCAACTAAAAATATATATAGAAAAAATTAGCCGGGCATGGTGGTGCACGCCTGTAGTCCCAGCTACTTGGGAGGCTGAGGCAGGAGGATCGCTTGAGCCCAGGAGTCTGAGGTTGCTGTGAGCTAGGCTGACGCCATGGCACTCTAGCCCAGGCAACAGAGTGAGACTCTGTCTCAAAAAGAAAAAAAATTAAAAAAAAGAAAAAAACCCCTCAATCTTAGCTCCCATGTCTCCTCTCTACTTGACAATCCGGTATCATGCATTTGTTAATGCTGAGGACTACTGGATTCGTAGCTTATCTACTACAAGTAAAAGGCCTTCCAACATGGAGGCAGTGGAACCAATCTGCTGTGCTCAGGGGATAGGTCTGCCTGTTAGTCATAGGGGCTCAGGACAACTCATTGCAGCTGCTAGAAAAATAACCAAAAGCAAATGGATTGTTATTAGGTCAGTCACATCATCTTAAGTGAAGGACAACACCACACTGACTTCTAAATGACTCTCCATTTGGCAATATACTGTCTTTACTGAGGGATAGATGAACTTAAGAATTATCTTTCCTCTTCCTTCCTCCAGCTTTCTCCATTGTCCATACTGATTTTTTTTTTTTGCAGTACATACTCAGAATCTAGAATGCTCTAAAAGTAATTACTCTCTTTCCCCCAAATTATCACTGTGCTTTAAACAGAATATTAGCAAATTGAATCCAGTACCATATATATATATAAGGAATTATACATCATGACCAAGTGGGATTTATCCTGGGAATGCAAGGTTGATCTAACATCTGAAAAGCAATTCATGCAATAGACCATATCAGTAGAATTTTTTAAACCACATGATTGTCTCAATAGATGAAGAAAAAACACTTGGCAAAATCCAACACCTTTCATGATAAAAACACCAAAAAAATCTATAAAAGAGAACTTCCTCAACTTGATAAAGGGCATCTATGAAAAACACAACTAACATCATACTTAATGGTCAAAGACTGGATGTTTTCTCCCTAAGATCAAGAGCAAGACAAGGATGGCTGCTCTTACTACCTCTATTTAACACTATAGTGGAGTTCTAGCCCGAGCAATTCGGTGAGAAAAATAAATAAATGTCATTTAGATTGGAAACAAGGAAGTAAAACTATCTCTACTCATAGATAACATCATCTTATACATACAAAATCCTAATGAATCCACTATAAAACTATTATAACTAATAAACAAATTCAGCAATGTTGCAGGTTACAAAATCAATATATAAAATTCAATTGTATTTTTATACACTTACAATGAACAATCCAAAAATGAAATTAATAAAACAATTCCATTTATAAAAGCATCAAAAAGTAAAATTTTAAGAACAAATTTAACAAAAGAAGTATAAGACTTGTACTCTGAAAACTATAAAACATTGGCAAAAGAAATTAAAGAAGATCTAAATAAATGGAAAGATATCCTCTGTTCATAGATGGAAAAACTGAATATTAGGCCGGGCGCGGTGGCTCATGCCTGTAATCCTAGCACTCTCGGAGGCCGAGGCAGATGGATTGTTTGAGCTCAGGAGTTCGAGACCAGCCTGAGCAAGAGCAAGACCCCATCTCTACTATAAATAGAAAGAAATTAGCCAAACAACTAAAAATAGAAAAAATTAGCCGGGCATGGTGGCACATGCCTGTAGTCCCATCTACCTGGGAGGCTGAGGCAGAAGGATCACTTGAGCCCAGGAGTTTGAGGTTGCTGTGAGCTAGGCTGACGCCACGGCACTCTAGCCTGGGCAACAGAGTGAGACTCTGTCTCAAAAAAACAAAACAAAACAAAACAAAAAACCTGAATATTGTTAAGGTGGCAATACTCTCCGAATTTATCTACAGATTCAGTGCAATCTCTATGAGAACTGCCGCTGACTTTCTTGTAGAAATTGACAAGCTGATTCTAAAGTTCATATATAATTCCAAAGGATCCAAAATGGCCAAAATAATTTGAAAAAGAAAAACAAAGTCAGAGGACTCACACTTGATTCTAAAACTTACTACAAAACTACAAACTTACTTACTACAAAAGGAACAGTAATTGAGACACTATGGTACAGACAAAAAGACAGATGTATATATCAATGGAATAGCATTGAAATTCCAGAAATAAACCCATGTGTCTATGGTCAATTGATATTTGACAAGAGTACAAGGACCATTCAATGCAGAAAGAATAGTTTTTTTCAATAAAGGGAGCTGGGAAAACTGGATGGCCACATGTAAAAAATGAAATTGGACCCTATCTCACACCACATACAAAAATTAACTCAAAATGGATCAAACACCCAAATGTAAGACCTAAAACTATAAAACTCTTAGAATAAAACACAGGCAAAAAGCTTCATGTCACTGGATTTGACAGTGATTTCTTGGAGGTAACACCAAAAGCACAGGCAATAATAGAAAAAATAAATATACTGGACTGAATCAAATTTAAAACTTTTGTGAAAAAGACAACCTACAGAATGGGAAAAAAATTGTACATTATACATCTGATAGGGGACTTGGATCTAGAATATAAAAGACAAATAACCCAGTTCAAAAATGAGCAAAGGACTTGAATAAACATTTCTCCAAAAAGATATATAGATGGCAAATAAGCACATAAATAGATGATCAACATCATTTGTTATCAGGGAAATGCAAATCAAATCTACAAGAGGATACCATTCCATAACCACTAGGGTGTCTGTAATAAAAAAAAGTCAGATAATAATAAGTATTAGAGAAGATATGGAGAAATCAGAACCCTCATACACTGCTATTAAGAATGGAATGTAAAATTGCTAGGCTACTTTGGAAAACAATTTGGTAGTTCCTCAAAAAGTTAAACAAAGAGTTAAGATTTGACCCAGCAATCCAATTCCAAGATATAGATCCCTCAAAAATGAAAACATATGTTCACACAAAAACTTTTACTTAAATGTTTACAGCAGCATCATTTCTAATACCCAAAAGTTGGGAAAAACTCAATGTCCATCATGAATGGATATAAACAAAACATCCACATAATAGAATATTATTCAACAATAAAATGAAGTACTAATACATGCTACAACATGGATAAAACTTGAAAAGTTACACTAAGTGAAAGAAGCCAGAACCCTAGGAGAAAGAATGGACCAAAAACTGACCAAGATTCACAAAGACTGAGGTCTAGCTTTAATAAAAGAAAAACAAACAACCAAAACACACACACACACACACACACACACACACACACACACACATACCACCCCACCCCCACAAAATACCTAATCTGTGATTGAATTAAGTTGCTCATCATCCCTTCTCCCAACTGCCTGCCAGAAGCTAAAGTACATCCTCTCCTAAGTAAGATATCATCTAGAACCTCAGGTATTCTCTATAATTTTTAAAACACAATTTCCAATTTTAAAAAAAAAACCTATGCTTTCAAAATTATAAGAAATAACTGATAATCAAGAGAAAAATCAGATGATAGAAACAGACCCACAGGAGATCCAGATATGGATGTTATCAGATGCAGACTATAAAATAGCTGTGATTAAAATGCTCAAGAAATTAAATGACAATATGGAGAGTTCTAGCACAGATGCAAAAGCCATAAAAAGAATTACAGTGAAATTATCGAACTTAAATATAAAATAACTAAAGTTCAAAACTCAATAAATATATTTAACAGCAGATAAGGTATAGCTGAAGAGAGAATTTGTGAAGAGAGATAGAAGAAAATATCTAGACAAGCACAGAGAGGCAGAAGAATAGAAAATAAAAGAAACAAACATGGAGACAGATGTGATTCAGTGAAAAGGGCTCACATTTATATAACTGACATCCAGAAAGAGAGGAGAAAGACAATGAAATAGAAGGAATATATGAAGAAGTAATGACTAAAAATTTTCCAAGCTAATGAAAGACCTCAAACCACATATTCAAGAATCTCTACAAATACCATTGAAAATAAATACAGATAGCTCAGTGTTGTGGATCACGCCTGTAATCCTAGCAACTCAGGAGGCCTAGGTGGGAGGCTCCCTTGAGGCCAGGAGTTTGAGACCAACCTGGGCAAGATAGTGAGACCCCCATCTCCAAAATTTTTTTTTTTTTTAAATTAGTCAGGCATTGTGGTACATGCCTGTATCCCCACCTTCTCAGGAGACTGAGGCAGGAAGATCACTTGAGCCCAGCTGTTCGAGGCTGCAGTGAGCTATGATCCTATGACTGCACTCTAGCCTGAATGATAGAGCAAGACCCTGCCTCTAGAAAAAAAAAAAACGGTAAATACAGAGAAAACTACACCTAAACACATCATAGTAAAACTGCCTCAAACCAAGAACAAAAAGACAAAGCTTGTAGACAATAAGAAAACAAAACTCAACTCTTTATTTCAAAGTGGTTACCTAGGAAGGCTAACTGGTTTTGTCTCCTGAGTTCTCACCCTACTCTTCCTCCTTTCTAAGCCATTCTCCACACTGAAGTTAGATTGATCTTTCTACAATTTAAGTAGCATCACCTCTCTCCTACATAAATGTTTCAGTGACCTCCCATTTCCTCAGAATGAAGTTCAAGCTCACTATCACAGTTTAAGTGCCCCTTTTGGATCTGGTATCTGTCTGCCTTTCTAGCTTCCTTTCTCACTACTACAGGTTGAGTATCCCTTATCTGAAAAGCTTGTGACTAGAAGTATTTCAGATTTCATGTTTTCAGATTTTGTAATATTTTCATATACATAATGAGATATCTTGGGTATGGAACCCAAGTCTAAACATAAAATTCACTTATCTTCCATATATACCTTATACATATAGCCTGAAGGTAATTTTATACAATATTCTTAATAATGTATGCATGAAGAAAGTTTGTGTACATTGAACCATCAGAAAGCAAAGGTGTAACTATCTCAGCCACCCATGAAGACGATCTGCAATTGTCTGGCATGAACATCATTCCCGACTCTGAATTTATATGCCACTGAGAAATAAAAGTAAAATCCCAATCCCCTCTACTGACTGAATGGGCCCCCTCTTGGCCAAGGGGACCCCAGAGAAAACTTAAAACTGAGTTCCCAGCCATGGAGGACTGGAGGTCAGACACACCTCATTATACCCCCTTCTTCCTTAACCTCCATGAGGCTTTCTTCCCTAAGGGTTAAACAGAACCAGCCTTTTGAAAAGACTTGCTCCACTCCCGATTTCAATTAGCTGCCTAATACTGCTCCACCCTTTCTGAGATTTCACCACTATAACTGACCAGCATTCCTTCCTGATAAAGGGCCCCTTACCATGGAGTGGTTCTGACCAGCCTACAGAGCATGCGCAGTAGGGGTTTTGAGTCCTCTGCTTTACCTTTTGATGTCAGAAGGTCAAAAACTCCACTGTCAGATTATGTTAACACTGCCATCTTTTGTACATGTGACTTATGAAGGGGCATGAAGCTCCATTGCTCATGTGCATGTTTCTGCTTTCATAAATATCCATGACTTCTCCTCTAGCTTGTTAAATATATATAGTTGTCCCTCCCATGAAGTACATGCTTTCAGATTCTGCCCAAGGCTATGCTTCCCAGCCTGTCAGAATGGCCACCCTGCAGGCTGTAACCCTTTATGAGAAATAAAGCTCTCCTTTCGAAATTTAGGAAACTCATCATTTCTTCAGTTGACACTACCAATAAGCTATCATTTTCTTATACTTACTCATACATAGCTATTAATACTTAACATTAAAAAATATGACATACCATTAACATAGCAAAAAAAATAATGTGTTCGGGGTAACTAGCACAGCAGCATCACCAGAATCCCTGCATCAGCTGTTAAACAATAGCAAAACAAACAGCAGCCGGCTTTCAGTGTCCACCTACATTTTGGCTGTGACCCATCACATGAGGTCGGGTGTAGAATTTTCCTTGTGTGGCATCATGTGGGCACTCACATTTTCAGATTTTGGAGCATTTCAGATTTCAGGTTTCTGGATTAGGGATGCTCAACCTGTACCTCTCTAGAACTCTACATGCCAGCTATACTCCACTGGCTTTTAATTCCTCTAAATTGCTTTACTCTCACCCACTACAAGGCCTTTGCACATGCTGTTCCTGTTCCTTGGAACTTTCTCTTCTTATCTCATATTTCCTTTCCTGGCTCTCATTCCTTCTGTCAGATTATACTTTAAATGTCATTTTCTCTGGGAAACTTATCAGATTTCCTAGACTTGGTGATTTACCCCCACAGAGGGCAAGAAATTTCCCCTTATATCCTGAAATTTCCTGATCAAAAAAACCTATCACACTTTATGATTACTGCTTATTTGTCTATTAATATCTCCTTTTATAGACAGAAAATTCCAAAAGGGCAGAAACTGTGCATGTCTTGCTCACAATTGTCTCTCTAGCCCTCAGTCTGGTTCAAAATAGACATAGATAATTTTTAAAATTACTTAAGAATTAATATTAGAAAATCCTCATTGCTTGTCTTCAAGATAGTCCATCATACCTCACTTCTAGATCTAGGCATTTTTTTTCTTTAGAAGCTTTCTAGAGAAGGATATAAGTGAATTGAATGTAATTTAAATTTTTAAAAATTCTCTTAACATTTTCTAGATTTTACTGCAATAAAAATAAAAATGTAAATGAAAAATATGAATATTCATACCATAGGCCCCACCCCTGCTTTCCCAATTCCACAGAGTTTAAAGTGCTCACTTGCTTTCTTACATGCAAAAAAGTATGAATATACTACTTACTTGCATCCTCAAATGACACTGTGGCTTTGCAGTCACTCCAGGATCCAGTTGAAAAATGGACTTCCTTGTTTTTTGTAGACTTTTGTGGCTCCTTTCCAGTTTTTATCACAGACTTTGTTTTTCTCTGCTTCCTTCTCTGCTTCCTCTTCTCAGCTAAGCATAGCTTCCTCTGTCATGTTCTATAAACCTGCCACTGTTGATGAGTCTTTTTGTGTGCTTTCTGAATCAGTGGGCTCTGTCTCACGACCTCTTAGGTTGTATCTCAAATTTAATTTTCTTTATCTGTTACTTTCTCTTTCTTGCAATTCATTTCTTAATTTACTGAGTTAACTTTTCAAACATAGGGCAGAATTGAATGCCCTCACATCATCAAATTTTGTTTTGTTCACTGTTGTTATCACCAGTGCCAAGAACAGTACCTAGCACCTAGTAAATAGAACATATTTGTTGAATGAATTAAATACCTCAGCATGTACTCTATGGCAGGCTGCTTACCTCACTTTAAATTACTTTGCTGTTCATATGTTGCAGATAAATATTTACAATTTCCTTGAGTATCTAGAAGTTGATTATAATACTTCATAAAATTTGATTTCAAGATATATATATATATATATGTACCTTGTGACCCAATCCAATTATAAGCATTCTTCCTTAGCAGGTTCTTTTTTGTCAATGTTGTTCAGAAATGTAAGAAGAAGAAGGATTCCTTTTGTTATTTTGTCACAAATCAAGAGACTTTACTTCCTTTATATATGAGGCCTAGTCTTCAGTCACAGTCTAGCCTTTAATTGGAACAACAAATACAGTAACTTCATTTAAACGTAAACGAAAGTGATAAATTCATCCTGTAAATCGAATTGCTGGTGTTTATAAATTATGTGGCAAGTTACTAGGCAAGAAGGGTTCATGGTGGTGGTGCGGGGGAGACTGCCAGCAGAGAGTGCAGACAAAATGTCAGAGTACTGCCACTAATTTAAGATTTGGGGTATATGGAGATCTTCATGAGAGCTGGCTTGGCAACCGGAGGGGTTTGATGGGATGAGAGAGGTTCAATTGGTGGACATCAGGTTCAGGAAGAAACAGGGATGAAGACTTTAGGAGATGAACTAAGCCTAAATTAGCAAGTATGTAGCGAGAGAAGGAAAAGGCATCAGAATCTCGGGAGATGGTGGGGAAAGAACCTAGGAGAAGCACGAATTGAAGAGAAAAATAGAAAGGGCCAGGACTTAGATGTTGGAGTCGTGGGGACTAAGGATACAGCCCCAGAGTGCCAATGCTAAAGGTGGAAAGAGACAGCAACGAAAGCAGGCCTTCAAAAGGCAAGAGGAACGCTCAAAGGTAGAAAGGACCGGGGATGGGGTCCTCCCCAAAGGGCAGGGACGAAGAGGGAATCCCGAGCCAAAACTACAGTAGGAATGTAGGTAGGCGGCGGTGTCCAAGGTGTTTGAATGAGGAGGCGCAGTCTGCGTTTTCTGGAGGTTTTCATACAGAACACTAGGATTTAGATCTGGGGTTGGAAAAATACATCTTAGACTCTCAAGAGGGGATTTCAGCCTAATAAGTAGAGTTCAGTCAGGTTCGGTGGGGCAGGTGGTCAGTCAATGTCGGAAGGAAAACTCAGGGCTGGGAATTAATTTCAACCGGTTTAGGGAGATTTCAGCGAGGGCCGGAGGGACTCAGGTCGAGAGTACGTGCGGGTCCCTTTCAGCTCGGGTGGTCCACGTGCCTGGCTGGGGCGGGCGTGTATGTGGGCGGCGAGGCGTATTCTCGCAGCGGTGCGGGTGAGTCTCCGTCAGGACTGCGGTGCATTTCAGGCACGGCTGGAGGTGGGCTGCAGCCGCCGCGGAGGGAATCCCGTCTCGGCGGGGGGCATTTCCGGCCGCGCGGGGGTGCGCCGGTCGGGAGCTGGAGGCCGCGGGAACTCCGAGCGGCTCGGGCGTGCGCGGGCGGGGAGGCGCGGCCGGCACGGGGATTTCGGCGGCGTTCGGCACGGCGAGCTGCGCCGCGCTGCAGCCCCTCCCGTCCCGGGGGAACCTGTTGCCGGAGAAATGGGCGGGCGGTGGCGACGACGGAGGACCCTCCCTCGCCTCAGCCGGGCCGCTCGGCAGCCCTTTCACCCTACACACGCTCTGCGGCGCGGCCCCTCCCTCCGCTCCTTCACTTAAAACAAACAAACAGAAAAACGCCGCCACCACTCGGTACGGCGAGCCCGGTCGCCTCCCGTGCCGCTTCCGGGAGCGGAGGCGCGGCCCCGCGGCCCGAGGAGGAGGAGGGGGAGGCCAACATGGCGGCGCGCAGGGCAGGGCCGGGCCGCCGCCGTGCTTGAGCGCCCCACCGCCCTCGCCCGGCTCGCGGCGCCTACGCCCGCACCCGCCCTGGCCCGGCGGCCCCGGAGCGCGCGGGGCAGGAGCGCAGGGGCCCGCCTGGGCGCGGGGGCGGCGCGGAGGTAGCGCCGCGCGGCCCGCCAGGCCCGGGACCCGCAGCTTCGCCGCTCGCCGGTCGGCGCAGCCCGGAGGCCCGAGCCATGGAATCGGAGGAGGAGCAGCACATGACCACGCTGCTGTGCATGGGCTTCTCGGACCCCGCCACCATCCGCAAGGCCCTGCGCCTGGCCAAGAACGACATCAACGAGGCCGTGGCGCTGCTCACCAACGAGCGGCCGGGCCTCGACTACGGCGGCTACGAGCCCATGGACAGCGGCGGCGGCCCCAGCCCCGGGCCCGGTGGGGGCCCGCGGGGCGACGGCGGAGGTGACGGCGGCGGCGGCGGCCCCTCCCGCGGCGGGAGCACCGGAGGTGGGGGTGGCTTCGACCCCCCGCCCGCCTACCACGAGGTGGTGGACGCGGAGGTGAGGAGGGGCAGCCCCTGACCTAGCGGGAGAGGCCAATGTGGACACACCCCACTGGGCTTGCCCTGCGGAGAGTGTAACCCTGCGGGTTATAGTGGGGCGAGGGGCATGGAGAGAGAGAGAACGGAGCATCAGGCTCCAGTCGGGGACGTAGGTCACTGGACTGGGGTTAAGTGGGGAAAGGGACTCTTGGGGGGGGGTCCGAATGGGAGATTGGGGTACAGAACTGGGCTGCGGGTCAGGGTAAGCCTAAGCTCCCTTAGGCTTCCGGCTAAGCACGCCGACGCGGCGGGCCAGGGTCGGGGATCCGAAGGAGGGTCCAGGGCTAGTAGCGGAGATGGAAAGACAGACGCATTAGCCGGGAGCTATGTTGGAGAGGACATGTGTATGAGAGTCAGGTACTAGTGGACTAGGGTCAGTCGGAGATCTCTCGGCACCAGGTTTCAGTAAAGGACTGGGGGAGGCACCAGGTTCAGAGTCTCAGAAAAAGTGGGATGGGCCAGCCAGGGTAGTGGTCTTTGCTAGCATCAGCGGACTGTTGGGGTTAGGAATGGGGTTTGGGTTTTAGCCAAGGGTCAGAAAGCAGGGACATTGAGCAGGGTCTAAAATGAGGAATGTCTGGGCATGGACCAGGAATGACAGAAATTGAGCTAAAGGGGGTGAGGGGATTTCAGCTGCAATAAGGTCTGGGGTGGGGGGCTGGACTTCAATAAGGTCAGGTTTTAAAGCAGTGTCGATTGGACTGAGAGAGTCCAAAGGTAAGAAGCCTGGGCAGGGGTAGGGACTGGAATTGGAGAATGAAGCTGAGACCAACTCTGGGTAAGTGGGGAGTACTTGTCATAGGACAGAAATGAGGGAAAACTAGATGGGGAAAGGGATGGCAGTCATACTGAGGGTGCTACGCAGAGAGTTAGGGAACAGGGTGGGAGATAAATGGAAGTGGAGCAGGAGTTTGTTGAGGCTAATGGCTTTGATGGGAGATCTCAAGACTAGGTGGAGAAAACTAGGCCTGTTTAATTTGGGATTTGAGCAAGGAACAGGGGGAAGAAAACCGGCTTTTCCTACAGTAAAGAAAAAAGATCAACCAGAAGCAGTAGTGCTTGTGAATAATTATTTTGCAGAAAAATGGCAGCTCATGGCAGGAATTTTGGTCAGATTCATTGGATAGTGCATTTCAGGGTCCAGTAGAACAGCTTGCCCTGACCACAGAAAGAGCACAGATCTCAAATAAATGAGATTGTGTTTATAGATAGATGAATTTGGATAATTCTTAGCTAAGTTAAGCCTTCTGAAAGAATTCTTCTTGAGTAATGGTATATCTTTTTTTTTCCTGAGACAAAGTCTCACTCTGTTGCTTGGGCTAGAATGCCATGGCGTCAGCCTAGCTCACAGCAACCTCAAACTCCTGGGCTCAAGCGATCCTTCTGCCTTAGCCTCCCGAGTAGCTGGGACTACAGGCGTGTGCCACCATGCCCGGCTAATTTTTCTATATATTTTTAATTGGCCAATTAATTTCTTTCTATTTTTAGTAGAGACTACAGGTCTCGCTGTTGCTCAGGCTGGTTGTGAACTCCTGAGCTTGAGCGGTCTGCCCACCTCAGCCTCCCGAAGTGCTAGGATTACAGGCATGAGCCACTATGCCAGGCCGGTGTATCTTTTTAATTGTATGCTTTTTGCAGCAGTTGCTTGGGCTAAAGTAGCTTAGGGAAGAAGGTGGCTCTTCAGAAAAAAGAGGTTTCTGTTCAAGATTTCTT